>JAMKQA010056844.1:0-18468 GCA_024699735.1 Posidonia australis | reverse complement strand
TATATATATATATATATCAAAACATAAAATATCTTAGTACAGGATCAGGGCCCGAATCAGCAGACCGAAATGGAATGGTCAACCGAACCTGGGCTCACGGCACTAGATCGGTAGACCAAAAAACCACTCGATCTATTGAATTCCCCTTATTCGACAGGTTGAAAACGTTCGATCGACTGAACCAGGAATTCTATCAACACCCAAGACTCCCAAAACGACTGACCGAATAAATTTGGTCGACCAAATAAGGGATCAAAGGGACAATCTGTAACAAAATCGGCATACCGAAATAATTCGGCATGCTAAATCAGGCGACTGTAGGGCAACCCGAAATAGGACCCAAAGCCCAATCCTATAAACCACCAATCTAAATCATGCAAACAATATATCAAAATGAAGATCTCGACAAGATCTTCCAAACCAGACAAGCAACACTGAGATCCATCAAGCAGATCTCGAGAAATCAACAGGAAACATGAAAGGGGCACTATTCACCTCAAATCATAAATACAACCATAATGGCCCACAAATGCACAATACATTCTAATAAAATTACTACAATTACTAGCATACTAACATGCACCTGTGGTACAAATTTGGAACCAAAATAAAATCTACAGGGTGCATACCTCCACTGAAGAGGTGGCGACGCGAGATAGATGGCGACGCTCCTCCTCCAACCATGAGCTGCTCCTCTCCTCTATGCGACGACGGTAGCACGACAGCGGCTGCATCCTCCCTTCTTTGGCCATCTTTATCTCTCTCTCTCTCTCATCTCACCCCTCTCTCTCTCGTCTCACCTCCCCCAACGAAGAAGAAGAAGAATAAGAAGAAGAGGAAGGAGTGGGGCTGGGGCTCGAGGAGAGAAAAGAAAGAAGAGAAAGAAGGGAAGGAAAGAGAAAGAAGGGAAGGAAAGAAAGGAAGCCACAAGCACGAAACTAGACCATGCAACCTTCCACATCCACGTGACTCATGCAAGCCGAGACTTGCCACTAGAGCATAGGACAAACCCTCAAAAATCCCACGAGGGCCGATAGAACACCCGAACCACACTACACCAAAAGGCTAGAAACACACAATCCAGGTGTCAGACACTAATGAGAACGTGTCCTACATTAGGCACTAGGGCCCCCAATGCCCAACACATCTGAATTTCACCTTAATTATCTGGCCAAAGCACCACTTCTAAAACTGGGTCATTACAAGAATAGTTGCATGTACCCTTGTCACAACGCTTCACCCACGCTTTCGATGCCCTCTAAGCAGCACAGCCTCGCACATGCCTTGACCATTCCCTACCAACTTGCAACAACCTATGACACACACCACCTCTTGTGACAACTCGCTATGGGCATAACGTTTCTCACCACAAAAAACCATTGGCAATCTTCTATCCTAGGGCAGCGACGACAATTCCTTCAATGCGAGCAATTGCACTACCTCTTTGGATGACCTTTGCATTCACTCCACCACACTAGAGCTTCCCAACATCCCCAGTAGACGAGGAGCACCACCACAGCCTCCTCCGTCATTGGCCTTATCACCCGTGGACTCACAGCCACCGTACCACCTAGCCAAGCCATTACACAGCCTTGGTTCACAACTCCGAGCACCCCCCAACATCCCAATAAACCTCCTCGCTTGCCTCTACCACCATTGAGCGCCACCTACCCAGATCATGTTGTCGTGAGTCACCACGAGAGGGACAACCCACATTCGATGAGAGGTGAGCTTCCCTTGCTACCCAGCCCTGTGTTTTTTGTTTCGTTTTGCTGTTTTATTGACACTCCTCTTCATGTTTTCCATATATGTCGTCTTTATTTATCTCTTATGTCGTGCATGCATTGCATCTTACCAGCCATCGATGACGGGTCCTCACTATTTGTGCTAGGCCCAAGCCCTATGAGCACAAGGATAGCTGTTGAGCGTGCCATCACCTACCCCTCGCATCACTGAGTCGTTCGAGGGGGCTTCTCGATGCTCACAAACCTCTCCATGGCTGGCCGAGCTCGTCACCTCTAGCGAACCTCAATGACAATGTTGAGGAGACCACTTTCCATGCATCACATCCTACATTGCATCCTCTGGTGCTTCCTTAGGCTCCCTCCACCCCATGGAAATGTCGTCACAGCCTGTAGCTGATGCTTGCTCCTGTCATCATCGCCAAAACCCAACAATAGATGAGTAAGGTTGGGAAGCAATCCAATGCATCCCATGTTGTTTTTGTTGCATCATGGTGATCCTTGTAGTTCACTCATGCTTCCCATGCATCGCATTTGTGTTTTGCACTGCTTCGTATCATTCTCGTGCAATGATAGAACTCGGCAGCTACTCTGTAAAACATCTTGCGCACCCTAATAGTGCAAGCACTTGGCACAACTTCCAAGCGTAGGTTTCTAGCACACCTATGTGGCGCGAATTTTCAGATCTAGAGTAATTTACAAGCCAGAGCACACTTGTTTCTTGGTCTCTTTGATTCATTTTCTCACATGTTTTCCCCTTCATCTATGCATTAGGCATTTCTCATTACATGATTTTGCCTACATTACGTGATTTTCCTTATACTTTGGCATACTACATCCATCCATCATTAGGCATTAGGCATTAAGCATTAAACATTAAACAAGCATGCATTTAGCATTGGCCACACATGTGAGCGAATTAGCTAAGAAAGACCAACTCATCGGGTGTATGGTGGTGCCTAACACCTTTCCCATGCATAGCAGGAGTCCATACCCTTTCTCTGGTATGCAATAACCTATGTGTGGCATCCATTAGACACAGAATATTGCATTCGCATTTGCATCACTTTTACTACATCTTTCTACATTCGATTTTCATTGTCTTCCAATCCCAAATAGACTAGGTGGCAACTCCAAATTTCGTTATCGTTTTTGCATTGATTTCACATCTTGGTGTTTTCAAGTCAAGTGTCGTTCCTAAGATCCACCACTTTACTATGACCTTATTAGTTCGTCAATTCGGCTCTTACACTAACTCGTGGGTCAGTTCCACTAGCATGGTCACACCGAGTCTCCCAGGATTTTCTAAAATGCTCTCCTCTTAAGCTCTTTTCCTAAGGGTGTACTTATTAAGAGTTGGGGTGCTAGATCTCATCTAAGGACAAGTGGAAAGATGTAAGGGCCATGATTAAATTCTCTTAATATTACAAATTGATGTTTATTCTCGTCGCTTATGAGGGTGACAACAAGAATCAACTCGCCGCTGCTTGAATTGGCAATGAGGCTAGACATTCCATTTTTACGTGATGCAGAAAAGAAGAATGACTAAAAGGCAATAACATATTCCACGTCAGCTAGTCATCAATTGTATAAGCATCAAGCAAGCAAAGAGTCAACATTTCTAAAATTATGATCCCAAAATATCTTATCATAAATCTAGTAACAAATCACAAATAGGCATACTCTTTTCTAGATCTTCGCAATTGAGATATATCTTAGAAGATATTATAAAATCAAATCAATATTTACTAATATAGATCATATCTTCTAAATTGCATAGATCAAGGCAAATAAATTTTATGGGTATCTTTGACCTAGGCATAATCTATCACTTGGATCTTTTAGATTTTATTTTTACTTTTAAATATTATCTGAAGTAAATGTGGTTATAACATTTAAAAATATAATAACCAACACAAAATCTCATTTTTCCTAAAAATAAAGACATATAATTTTAATTTGACATCATCCATATTTCTAGAATTTTCATGAATTAATTGATAATTATAGAGATTTATATGATATGTCATATATACTTAAGTGTTAGGAAAATCATAGAAATAATAATAATTATGGGGAGTATTGTCCAATGGCGTCCTCATGCACTGTGACATACTCCTTCCCTTCAAAACGGACATAAATAGATCTAGATTAGTCCAAGTGTAGTAAATAATGTTAGAAAAACAACAAATAACATGAATAAATGAAACTAAATCATATAAATAATAATAATTATAAGGAAAAACATGATAATATTTTAAAAAAGTCCCATATACTATATCAAAGCACAGTACTTGTAGCTATTAAGAGTGGCGAGAAAATCTTTAGTTAGTTGTTGAGGCAACAACTTGGTCTTTTGCAATTTACCCCCTGTCTTTTATATTAATCCAAAGAAATATGTCTAAAGTTTAGGAAACTTCAAAAAATCCATAAAATCATAAAACATTTGGTTTTAACATTAAAATACTCAAATCTGCCACTAAATTGAGTAGAATAAGAGTATTAAGTCTACCATAGCTAATATACTCCTACAAAATAATGTTAAAGATACCCAAACCTACCACTAGTTTGAGTAGAGTAAGAGTGTTAGCTCTTCCATAGCTAATGAACTCACACCACGAGAAGGTTCAAGGGTATTCAAACCCGCCCCTAGTTTAAGTATGTTAGCTTGGCCACAGTTAACGACCTTGAGTCAAGTAAAATCAAGTATGTTTTTAAGGAAATCATGGAAAAATTGGAAAACATGTTATAAGTCCTTAGTTGTGTGATTCAGGGTGCCTCAAAGTTTCCTATCCTTAATTGACTCTTAGAAATGCAAAAAAGGAAAATCTACAGCTTTTACGTCAAGTTTTCTGTTCATGTTTCCATCGACTTGCATACATGCATTCTAGATGAGCTCATGGCTTCTAGTAAGGCTGACGGCCATTGAGCTTGAATGGGAATCATCCCCACATTGCTTCATTTGTTCCTAGATCCTCCATGCTGTCGCCTCAGGTCTGTGGCCCCTCATTCGGGCCAACTACCTTATCCATGTCAGATAGACTTTGTCGACACTAAGTGGAGCAGAGGACCCATGCATCCATGTTTTCTTCCACATGCACTGCATATTTTCTTTTCCTCCTTTCTTCCCCTCCGTCTGTCATGCATTGATACTACGCTTCAAAAGTCCTTGGCCTTCTCCATGGCCACAAACCTAATTGATGTCGATGCAATGCAAGTGAGGGTGGGGGAAGCAATGCATACCATGTCGATTTGTTCTCGTTGCTTCTGGACATCCTCATGATCTATTTTGTGGTTTTCTCATTGTGTTTTGAGCGATGATGTTCACTGTCTAAAACTGTAAAAAATCTGGGGCACGACTCTATAGTGGATTGATCTAGCATGATCATCCAACGTGATCTTATAGTGTGATCATCCAACATGAGTTTCTAGCACGTAGACATAGATTCAGAACTTAGATAGTGTTACAAAGCACTTGACTATTCTATTGTTGTTCTCCTAGGTTTCTTGCTTTCTGATTTGACTTATCCACATGTTTTACTCATCATGGCATGACATCAAGCATATTGCCTAAGGGCATACATCATTTGGCATTAAAATGCCTACATTAGCCATATATGCGAGTGACTCTAGCCAAGAAAGACTGATCAGGCATATATGGGTACCTAATATATTCCCCATGCATAACTGTAGTCCTTACCCTTTGTTTTGCATGTAATAACCTATGTATTGCATCCATTTGACACAGATCATCACATTTGCATACTTGCATTGTTTTTACCGCATTTTCTTTATATTCAGTTTTCCTTGTCTTCTGATTCTAAATAAACTAGGTGGCAACTCCATTTTCCTTATCCTTATTGTTTTGCTTTTGTGTTGGTGTTTTTGAGTCGAGTGTCCTTCGGATTCACTATCTCGCCTTGACCTTCTTAGTTCATGCATTTGGCCTTCTACGCCTCGTGCAAGCAGTCACTAGCATGGTCACAGAAACTGACGACTCCATTAGAGATATGAGACGTTGACTTTCACTTTAGCTTTTCTCACTTGCGTGGCTTTTGCTTTTATTCATATTGCTTTGCTTATGCTTGCTCGTCGCTTTTATTTGCATTTGCCTATCATTTTATCGCTTGCTTGATGCTACTATCATGCCATTTGCTTGGTGAATGTTTTATTTTGCACACATTTGCTATGCCACTGCACTCGCACATGCCATGGTACCTGTCTTTTGATATGATGGATGTTTCTTCTTTTCACCATCATGGTAGCACGACATCAAGGTAGCACGACACATGCACTTACCATGCTCATGCATTTTGCTTGATGATCAATGCTTGCATGCCATGTTTGGATGTCTCTTTCTCTTTTCTGCATTTGCCATACCATGGAAAAATCGAGATGTGTTTGCTTCCCTCTTTGGCCTAATTTGAAATCCGTAAGAAAAAAGCAGCAATAAGGCACAACTAAAGACAAATTGCTCTTCTCCTCCATTCAGTTTAATAAAAAAATGCAAGCAAAACGCACCAAGCATACATCATGAATGATCACTTAGAAGCATGCATCTTCTCATCTCTTGAGTCCACCCATAGTCTAAGAAGGATAGTCTTGGTTCCAGGTTTTATGGCTTCAGCGTGGGATGTGTAGCCAGTCTATCCCCCTTGTCTAGGGTCATGTTGGTGTCAGTATAGGATATAACTCTGTACTATTGTTGGAGTTGAGGCCGCCAATGCACCACTTATTCACAGCCTATGCTTTGGCCAAGATTAGTAGAGGAGACCTTACTTTCTGGCTAGAGTCAAAACCCACACCCATGAGCGAGTCTTGAGTGGACAGCCTACTCAAGACATGCATAGTGAGAGAATGCATACTAGGGCATTCATCTGCTTGTGTGCCATTCATGCCATAACTTTCATTCTTGCAACCTTCTAGCTGTTTTTGCTAATCTTGCATAGGTCTCAAGTCACACCCAATAATGCATCCTCGAGTCGTGTTTGCCTCTCATCCTTGCACATTGTTTTTGGCTATCCCATTCCTTGCTTGCTTGTATGGATTTTCTCTACTACCATGGAGGATCCGTCTTTTGACTCTTTTACTTTTGTGGATTTTGGGACGGTTGGTCAAACTCACCCCTCTCTTTTGCTTGGCATCCATCCATGCATCTAAGAACCTCCACCTGGATCGTTCCCTAGCTCCATTGCCTTTGTCGCTCCTCTGCCTGTGGTCCCTCATGCCAAGGCACATGATCAACCTACACTTTCCCTTGGCATTGATGGACTGAGCTATCAAGTGTCTCTCATGCCCATCATCCAACCACCTTGTCCTCCAAGTGCATCTTTTGCACTACTGTCTATTGCATCTTTGCCTAGCTTGTCTGCTCCTTAGCCTCAAGGGTCATCTGTGGTGTCTCATGCTAAGACACCACCTTCCCCATTTGGGTCATCTATGCGACCTTCATCGGCTATGCCCTCCTCTGGCCCTCTTTCTACCTCGCCCGTGTGTCTACTGTCGAGTCCTCATGTTGAGGTGCTCCCTTATTCATCAGTTTCTGCAGTCATACCTCCTTCGACTATGCCACTTGATCCTATTGTGCCTTCAATGGACTCCTCTATGTCCACTAGATCCGTTTCTCTAGCCACTTAATCACAGTAGGTCAAGTCCTTCTCCTAGCTGGCTGAAGAGATGTGGGCCCTAGCCCAAGCCATGAAGAGTCAGCTATCTGTTCTTGCCACCCTATCTCCTGCATCTTCAGTACTTGCCCCGGTCATGCCCCTTGATCTATCTATGCCCCTTACGCTTCCTTCTCCTCAGGAGTTGCAGTAGGAGAAGAAGCACACCCAACACCAGCCTTTCAACTTCACTCCCTTGGGCAAGTTGCTCAGCTCTTTCTTCCTCAGGTTGTCAATCTTTTGACTCTCCCTAAGGCTTGACTACCACTACGCTCCATTCCATGGTTGTTTTAGTCGTATCTATTCTACCAGTTCCATCATAACACTAGCCATTCCATGAAGAAATGTTTCACCTTACACAACGCCATTAAGGATCTCATTGATGCTAGAATGGTCCAACTCCCTATCTCTACACCTAGCACTCTGCATTCTTCACAGGTGTCCCTCTACGTCGAGTTGACACATCACGATGCACTAGCATGGCAAGGACAACAACCAAGGACAAGACGATCTCATCGGATAAAGAGCGATTATACTACTCTAGTTGAGCCTCTGAGCCTCGTCTTCTCTAATGTAGTGTCTTTTTTGAGGCTCCTGGATCCTCACCCACCACCGAATCCATTGTCGTGATGGTATGATGCAAGCATGTATTGCAACTATCATCAAGCCCTAATGCACATGACTGATACTTGCCACACTCTTTGGGACGTCATTCAAAACTTGATTGATAATGGGATCATCAGCATCTGCATGCAAGAGGTAGATTCGGTACCTGCCCCATCACCAGCAAGCCCTGGCCTACTCAGCCAGCCCTCGCTTAAGTTTACGGGCTCTAGGGATGTTGAGACTTTCGAAATCAATCTCCTCTCTCCTGTCCTTCCTGTCTCCCTTTCCTCCTTGGGAGATCCTTCGGATCTCATTGGCCTAGCATCAAATCTCCTTGCTACCTCATCTTCCCAGTCTCTGCCTTTTATTTCCACCACACTATCTGGTCCTATGGTTGCTCTGACCTGTCGGGGTGTTCAAGACTAGCAATCGTGATAGTGGTTGCGACACTAGTTGCAGGACTACACCCCTTTGGTAGCCCCCTCTAGCACAATCTATCCCTTGGTTTGGCACCTCTTGAGGGAGCCGACCTCTCGTCCATTGCCAAGCTCGATCATTGGGTGGTATAAGCTTACCACTTTTTGTGAATCCCATCACATTGTCGACCACAAAGCAAACCATTGCCAAACCCTATAGAATGTTGTCCAAAACTTGATTAACAGGCACATTGTTATCGCCGACATTGTTGGGTAGCTTTCACTAGTACACTACTACGGAATGTTTCAAGGCATGGTGTTCTATCGATTGCTTGTGTGAGGCATAGAAGCGCCAAATGCACAAACCGAGAGGGCCACAGTGAGATGGTGAATTTGAAAAAGGATACTTGACTCAAAAAATACCAAAGCAAAAGCAAAATAACAAGGATAAGTCTCCGAAGTGAAGGTCAAAGAGTGGTACTGAAGAGCCAAAAATCCTTTTGAGTCACCCTAGTGTCCCTAAAGTTGGCCACACCCTTGCCTTAGGAACCTATCTAATTGAGAGAATGCAGGTTAATTAAGCTACTAATCAATTATCCAAAACCATTAAAATCGACATTTTCTCTGAAAACTTGACTATTTAATTAGGTTTGCTTGGCATCTGATCTATCCAAGACAAATCTAGGTTGCTATATCAACTAGGAGCACGTGCTGCCTCACTAATCAGTGACTTTTTTTGTCGCCCATCTGACCGACGACGTGCTCTGACACCGCACTAATAGGCTACGTCAAACAGACACACATTGAGTGATTTGCTTGCTGGGTGGTTTGTGTGCGCGTGCATTAATAGGGTGCAGGGATGTTAGTTTAGACCTTTGATTTCCAATTTTTGGTCCAACAGCAATGCAAACATTTTATTTGTTTGTATTTACATTGAATTTGTATTTCCTTTACATTTCTTAGACATTTTGTAGTAGGGTATAGCGTAGTGTTATGTAGAGTCTATATTCTCTTCTTCCTTTTTTTTTTAGTTGATTGTAATACACTAAAAAAGAGGCCAGTTGATGTTATCTAAGGCCCAACGTGCATGGTTGAGATCATACGTCGATCCCTTCGACTTGACTAGCACATCAAGTACAACCCAAGCTACCACAAGCATGGCGGCCGCCTCACCTCCTACATCTCAAACTAGCAATGTTCATAGGAAGCATGAATTCCTCTTTAACACTCCAACATCCTCTATGGGAGAGCCAGACACTCCAAGTTTCCAACAATAGAAGCCTCACCGCCAATTCCCTTATGTGTCCATTTCCTTTGACTATTCGTCTAGAGACTCTACTCCCACATTTCCTCCTATAAGTGAAGTCGAAGAACAACACATTGAGGAGACATCGAGGAAGAGGAGGATATAAGATACTCCCAACCCTACAGTGCTTCATCCACACATGCGTCCATTGGAACAAGGCCAACGCCAGTCAACTCTCACTAATTGCCCAAAGGGGCAGCCAATTAAGTCCTTCAGTTTCTAGCACAACATCACTATTCAGGGATAGTAGGGAACCCACAATCCTCGCTCACACCTGGGCCCTCTTCCTTGAGTTCACACCAAGGCCCATTACTCATGCCTTCCTAGCCTACTTAGGGAAACAGCCATACGGTACCACTAAGCCTTACTATCAAATTTCCTAATCAAAGTCCACTGGTGTCGTATGACACTACTCATGCCTTGTCTTTTTCCCACCAAATTCCTCTACCATCTCTAGGCCATATTCCATCACTCTACCTGGGGGCACCCCAACCAACACCACTGCCTACACCTACATAGTTATACTATCCTCAGCCTTCACCCTTCGCTCCACCTTATGGCACCACTCAATCATATGAATCCCACCAAGTTCAGGGATACCAAGGCCAGGGGCAATCATCCTTTGTAACACCTGTAAATTCATTTTGTAATTATTTACATTTTATTGAATTTATTCCTAGATGAGTATTATTGTTTCGAGGCCTGTTGTGTGGATTTGTGCTTTTGGGCTTGGGCCACGTGGGCTGGCTTCTGTTGCGTGTCCTTGTGCGTGGTTGGCACTGTGCTTGTGGGCTTGGATGTGGGTCCGTGTAGGGCCCACATTGTGGACTGGTTGGTGGGAGTATTTGGTGCAGGGAGTCGTTGGCTTGTGCCTTGAAACTGGCAGTTGGGCTGTGTGCGGCGAGGCTGGAGGGTGGTCGGAGACTTACTGGTGCGCGCATGCTAGGGGCTGGTGGGCAGGTGCGCAGCGACTTCCTCCCTCGCATATTTATGCATGCATGGGGTGAGTCTTATCCAACACACCTTCCTCTCTTCCCCTCCTCCTCGCCATCTTTCCCCTCCCCTGTTTTTTGATGGTGACCGAGCGGTGCGGAACACCAGAGCCTGGCCGAGTCTCCTTCCCCTCTTTCCTTTTCCCCCCTCCACTCCTTCTCCTTCTTCTTCTTCACTCCTCATTCCCATCTACTGGTGGGTGCGGGTTAGAAACAGAGAGAGAGCCTAAGAGTGGGAGGACGAGAGGCGGAGGCGTGCGGTGGATCATGGTGGCATGTGGAGCTCCAATAGCGTGTCTTTGAGGTCGGGGAAGCCTCGACAAGGGTCGCGGTCGCCAATGGAGGTTGGTGGCTGGTCGGAGGGTGCGTTGGGTTGCTGACGATTGCTTCAGGTACATATCCCCAATGTAATGTGTAGAAATCATGTAAAATGGTAGAAATACCTAGGATGCATGTAATCTAGGCTAAATTTAATTTTTTAGAATTTTTGGGAATTTATTGTACTATTTATGGGTATTTATGGTGGTTGGTGTGATTTAGGTCGTTTTGACCGCGATTTTGTATCTTGATGCATGGTCAATGGATTTCAATTTTGTTTGTTGGGTTTTGGAGTAGACTCAAGCGTCTACCACATATGTTTTATTTGAGTTTTTTGGTAGTTGTTTGGGGGGTCCGATTGGAGCTTCTACTTTAGGCAATTTTTGGGTGCCCTGTTGTAGGTCGTCTAAATTCTAACAGGAAACTAGGGGCATGGGCCGATTGCGCGGGCCACATGCACGAGTTTGATAGCGGCTCTGGCCATTGGTCTAGGCTCTGCTAGCATTTAAACGAAAGTGCCAAGGGCGCTGGCCAAACGTGTGCTCCACATGCATGAGTCATGCAGGGTATTTTTAGGGGGTTTTCCGGGATTTTTGGAAAATGTATTTCAAATGCAGTGGTTTTCTAGATTGGTTTGTATTGTCCCTGTACGATGGGATTGTGGGCTATCAGTGGTGATCTCTTGGGACACCTGATGTGCCATTTTGTCGAGATTTTGAAAGTTTTTCCAAAGATATAAAATGGTTTTGGAAAATGGATCTCAAAGAGATAGTTGGCTTGTTTTGGAAAAATGCTTTACTGTTTTCTGTGTAAGGGTCGAGACACCATGGGACCGTGTGGTCGGGACCAAGAAATGTGACGACATTCTTGGATGGTCGGGCACGCCTCCCTGGTTGAGGTCAGGGGTCGAGACACCTGAGGCTAAGGGACGTCGGGTTTTGAAGGTATGAGACTCCCTAATTGTTGTCTCGAGACTAGGGTTGTGGTTCGTAGGTAGAGGTGTCTTGTGGCATGACGGGGAGGTATGATACTCCTACTGTGGTTATGAGCACTGAGGCTTGGATATTGTCGGGTGTGGAGGTATGACATTCCCTCTTGAGCATCGTGTGTGGAGGACGCCGTGAGGAGGCGTACCCTGTGGTGGCCAGTGCAGGTGGGACACGTGCCTCATAGCTGGTAGTGTTTTGAGAGACAGGACAACCTTCCCAAGGAGGGGTTGGCTTTTTGAGGGTTCTTCAGGTGGGAGAATCTCAAGACTATGGTTTGCTTCTGCACAAGGTGGCACACCACGACAGTGCAGAACATCGTGGTCACTCCATGGTGAACTGCTTGTGGCCAAAGTTTGGTTGCCTGGCAGTGGGCTTCCTGACTCACTGTGTGTAATTTTAGTCATTGAGGGCCTTTGCTTGTGGTTTTGGGCTGGTAGATCCTCAGTTGTGGTTTTGTCCAGTGTGGGCCTCGTTTGAGAGGTTTTGAGAAAAAAAATGATTTACGAAATGAATTTAAAAGAAAATTAATTATGATTTGTTTGTCCACCGTTTTGTGGGGTGCGTACTGGGTGACTTCTATTACTCATGCATTGTCCTTGTGGTTTTGGTTTGCAGGTGTAGACATGCGATTGGTTAGCATAGTGCATATAGTCTGGAGTCTCGTAGCAGCACACTTAGGTTCTTGGTAGTTTGGTATTTTCTATTTAGCTTTATTTTTCTTGTAATTTAATTTGTTTAAATTATTAGGGAAAATTATGGGGCGTGACATCCTCCCAAAGTCTAGACATCAAAGGGATGATTGCAGAAGCATTAACAAAAGCAAGAGTCACCTCAAAGGCCCTTGCTAGTTTCAACACTTCCAAATTCTTACACTTCACCCTACCAGTGGGATATAAGCTGCCGAAGATGAGGAAGTATGATGGAACCGATGACCCAAGGAGCCACTTGGCTGTGTTCACCATGGACACTTTCCCATACAAATATGACCCAAGGCTCACAGTTTATCTTTTCTTCAAGTCATTAGAGGGTGAGGAATTGAAGTGGTTCGACACTCTTATGGTATATGATCTCTGCGACTTCAAGACGGTGGAGGAGAAGTTCTTGAGCCAGTACAACAATCATGTGCCACATAAGCCCACAATCGGAGATCTCTTTGTAGAGAAGATGAAGCCAAATGAAGACTTCATCACATATGCAAGCTGATGGAGAGAGATGGCAGCTAGGGCTGAGTGCTACATCCTAGAAAGCCAGGCTGTGGAAATCATAGCCAAGAATACCACTGACGCGTTGAGAATAGGCCTACTTGTGGGGGACTTCCATACGTACCTTTAACTCTACCAACATGTCGCCAAAGTCCTTCACAACAAGGATGACTTACCCTTCCTAGAGTTCGAAGTAAAGGGCAAGAAAGAGGCCATCAAACACTGTAGAGGGATTCACTAGGGGTGTGGTGCAGATTTTAATGTAGCAAGGTCGAAAAAGATGCATGGATCGTCAACATTAGCTTAAGCACCAAGGATAGTATCAAGAACCTCTGACCCAATGCTAGCAACAGTATCAACATTCCCCATAGCCTCAATCAAATCAATACCAAGGGGCTCCAATGTAGTATCAGTCACAATGCCTGTAGCCACAATAGTGGCAACAGCAACAGCCACCAGCGTACCTCGTGTATGTGCAACTTGCACAACCAAACAATCAGTACAAGGGTAGCTATAGGGGCAACAATAGGGGCGAAGAAACTACCACAATTTCCCCCCACTTCAGGCATACAGAGGGCCAAAATGGCAGCATTATCCACTGCTCCTAGAAGCGCTCAATGATGTATTCAGGATGTTGGTCAAGAGCGGAGATCTGTAGCTTCCGATGCCAAAGCCAAACGCTCACAACACTGATACGATTAAGTATTGTCCCTACCATGGAAGAGTTTTTTGTGGTGAAAGACAAAATATTCGATCTGAATGACAAAGGGGAGATCATGTGGCTTGCTCTTTGTAGATAAAGAACTACAACCACTAGAAGAGCATTGTAATCCGTTGATCATCTTTGTGATGGTCAACAACTTTCCCTTGATAGGAGTGCTTCTTGATACCGATGCTAGTCGGAGTGTCTTCTCCATATCCACACTTGACTACGTTGGTGTCGAGGATCGGATCACTGAATGTCGTTTCACCTGCACAACATATGATGGAAGCCTAAGGGAAGTGGGTTGGTAGCACTCAAGTGGACATCACCATTGGTCCCCTTACTCACACTATCACTGTTGTCATCATGGAATAGGACTTGGCTGAGCCCCTGATTCTGGGAAGATCCTGGCTAGCAGAAATCCAGGCCATCACCTCTCCAGTTCAGTAGTGTCTCAAGTTTAAACATCAGGAGAGGGTAATCACCATTTAGGCCAATCATGATGAGGATGACAGAATGGTTTGGGCACTGGCTCAACTAGGATTCGATGATGAAGAACCACCCTCAAGAGTACCCAATGGATGACCGATAGGAGGATGGATTGACGATAGCTACTAGCATGAGCAAGCACCAAGTTTTCAAGGGTTCCAAGATGGGATAAGTAGAAGCTTTGCACAAGGATACATCCGACAACCCTTCACGAACCCTAAGTAGCTAAGCACGTCATTGCTTCGCCATTGGCAAATTAGAAACTAAGGGCAGTCCCTATTAGGAAGGCCTATGTCACTGATCAAGTCTGCCCAGGTTCGTGAAGCATAGCAACAAGCACCCATCACCAGAATGAGCTAAATTTCAAATCAAGTAGTGCTACCTCTAACCACTGTGGAAAGAGTCTTACCACCCTTGCAACAAGAGTTCAATGTACTCAAAAGAATAAAGGGAAAGTTTGACATCTTAGAACAACTAAGAGAGACACAGGCCAAGATATCCATTTACGAGCTAATTGAAGCCTCAGAGCAGCATCGAGACATCTTGATGGAGGTCTTGAAGAAAGCTCAAGTGCCAGAAGACATGCCTGTAGAATCACTAGCAGCAGTTGTGGTGGCAGCCTTCATTGAGCCAACCTTATCCTTTACGGATTTTGGGCTGGCTCCTCCCAAAATGAGGATCCTACCTTTAAATGTTACTGTAAAGATAAACAAGTATGAACTTTCTGGTGTGTTAGTTGATACAGGAGCAACATTGAATATATGCTCCATAGAAACTTTTAATATGCTTGGACTTAAAAAAGATTAGATGTGCTCGATAGCTCTAATATTGTCAGGATATGACAACAACACAAAAAAAGTGCATGGCAGAATCAATGTCAAGGTTGCCATTGCCCCATTAGAAATGGAGACTGAGATGATAATTGTCGTTGCATCTATCTCTCATTAGCTCATCTTAGGGCACCAATGGATTGAGAAAATTAAAGTTGCCACCTCCTCGCACCATCAGTGCATAAAGTTCCCTCATCATGGGAAAATAATTAAGGTCAAGGGAGACAAACCAATTGGAGCTGAGGCACATCTCGTTATAGTCCCAACCACCACACCAACACTACCACCTACTTCTCCAAAGAAAGATTTAGTAGTCGAGGCAATGAATAACGTGAAGCAAATCTTTATTCCTCGAAGCATAGACACAACCCCCTCTCCTGCGTGAAGATATACTTCAAGCTCTGATGATTAGTGAAGACCTCAAACTACTCCCCATAGAGGTAGTGTCGCCAAAGCTTGAGAGCGAACACTACGGCAGCCATCTCCAAATCGTGGGTCGGGTAGTTCTTGTCATGATCCTTCAACTAGCACGAGGCATATGTGATGATATTGCCATGCTGCATCAGAACACATCCCAACCCAATACCACTGGCATCACTATGCATAGTGAAGCCACCACTTCTAGAAGGCAGAGTTAACACAGGGGCAAAAACCAGACGAGACTTCAACTCTTGAAAACTCGCCTCACAATTCTGGTCCCAACAAAATGGAACTCCCTTCCTAGTCAACTCTATCAATAGCACAGTTATGGAGGAGAAATCCCTGATAAGCCTCCTATAATAGCCTACTAGACCCAAGAAACTCCTGATCTTCGTCATAGTCCTGGGTCGCTTCTAGCTACTCATTGCCTCAAATGGCCACTTTGATGCCTTCTCCAGAAATCAAATGGCCAAGGAACATGACTTCACTCAACTAGAACTCACACTTAGAGAACTTGACATACAGTTGATGATGCCTTAGTGTATCCAAAACTGCCCTCAAGTGCAAGGCATGAGACTCCACATCAGGGGAGTAGACCAGTACGACATCAACAAAAACTACATCGAACTGGTCCAAAAAGGGCTAAAAATCTTGTTCATCAGATCCATAAACGCAGCCGAAGCATTGGTCAAGTCAAAAGGCATAACCATGAACTCGTAATGCCCATACCACGTCTGGAAAGCAGTCTTCTAAATGTCTAAGTCCCGTATCCTCAACTGGTGATACCCTAACCTCAGATCAATCTTTAAGAACATGGATGCAGACTGCAACTAGTCGAACAGGTCATCAATGGGGGACAAGGGATACTTGTTCTTCACCGTGATCTAGTTCAACATCTGATAATCTATACACAGTCGGAGTGAACCATCCTTCTTACAGAAGAACAAGACAAGCACTCCCATGGAGACACACTTGGCTTGATAAACTCCTTGTCCAGCAACTCCTGCAACTGAGTCTTGAGCTCTTGCAACTCCGCTGGCACCATGCGATAGGGAGGCTTTGACACAGCACCAAAATGGGGAATTAGATCGATCAAGAACTCTACTTCCCTGTGAGATGGCATACCAGGCAAATCGTTAGGGAAAATGTCAAGATATTCACACATCACAGAGATGTTGTGAGACACCCAACTCAGGAGAAGTGGAGGTAACTATACTGGTTAGATATCGCACACAACCCCTGACCAAAAACTTATAAGCCTTTATAGCAGAAATGACAAACTTAGGCTCACCTTGACACACACCTTGCACAAAGAAAGACCTATTCTTAGGAGACCCAAAATAAACTCTCCTCTGAGTACAGTCGATCAAAGCGGACTGCTGCACCAACTAATCCTTACTGAGTATCACATCGTACTCTTGCATGTCCATCACGATCAGGCTGGCGTCGAACTCACTGCCGTTCAACGTCAATTTTACTGACCGCAGATATCTCCATGCCAAACTGGGCTCCCCAGTGGCGGTTTCACGTTGAGATGAAAGGCCAATCTAGCTGGTCTCTCTCCCAACTCTGCCGCGAAAGACTCAAGGAGAAAGAACTCCCTGAGTCAAGCAACACCTTGGCCATCCGCCAGCCACAATAAAAGAACCTGATGGCCAAGCAAAACAACAACACCACATCCATTCAATCAGGCAGATGTCCAGGTTACAAGGAGATTACAACAATTACAGAGGGTTACAAAACCAACTAATCAGCCTTACTGTAACATTTGTGCTTGGATATTTCCATTTTAATATAAACCATGGATTTCTTGTAATTATTTGTGTATGGTTTATTAATGGTAAATCCAATTTGTGTTTGTTGGTTGTGGGTTCCCTCTGTGTTCTGTGCTCTGGTTTCTCCCCTGTGGTGTGTTTTTATGGCCAGTGGGTCGGTTCTGCCTCGAGAATCGTGCATGTGGTGGACCCACTTGGGCCTTGGGCTTTGGGGCTTGGGCCTGGACTCAGTCAAGAGTCGGCTGAGCCAGCCATGTAGTGCATGTGACCCGTCTTCCTCTTCCCGACCCCGTGAGCCTTAGCGGGAGAAGGCTGCATGATCCGTCTCCTCCGCGCAGAGCTAGGCTTAGCTGGGGAGCACCGGCGGGATTCGGGGAGGCTGGCATGGCGGGGAGCTATAAGAGGAGGTGCTTGGCTCAGGGGAGAAGCAGAGGTGTTGAGAGGAAACGAGTGGAGTGGGTGGTTGTTGCGGAGGCTGTGCGCGTTTGGAGAGCTCGCGCGAGCGTGGGGAGGTTGGGTTGGTGCTGTGCACCACCGGAGGAGGGTACGTGAGGCTCGCCGGAGCGAGGTACGCGTCCTCATCCCTTCTTCTTCTTCGTTTGCAACATGTGCCACTTTAGGGAAAAAATGGATTTAAGGCATGGAAATGTTGTTTAAATCATGATAAAATGTGGAAATGATGTGAATGAGTTAGATAGCATGTTTAGGATGTAATCATGCTATTTTATGGGGTTTTGTGTGGATTTTGTGGATATTGTGAAAGCATGCTATAGTGATGCATTTTGAGCTACATGGCTTTGTGATTTTTGTTAGAACAGCATGCTTAATGGATTTGTGATTTGTTTGAGGGGTTTTGTAGTAGACTTGAAGGTCTACGCCCCATGTTTTATGGAGATTTTATGGTGTTGGTTTGAAGGGTCCGATCCTCACTCCCACTTGGGGAAGAAAGGGAGGAAGGAGGCCTGGGACGTTTTCTGCAATGGCAGAAAACGATATGCCGAATTGGTTTCGGCATAC
>JAMKQA010056843.1:0-11410 GCA_024699735.1 Posidonia australis | reverse complement strand
GGGTGGAGTGGTTGTGGGGGCGCGGGGGCCCATGCTGGGGGCAGAGCCGAGAGGGGGCGGCGGAGGTGGTGGTGAGGGTGCGAAGTTGGGGTTTGGGACGGAGGAAGGTGTGGGTCGAGTGCGCGGCCATGGGCGGCGGAAATGTGGGCTTTTGGGCGACGGAAATGGGTGGTTTTGGGTGAAGAACGAGTAATGTTGTCGAAAGTCAGAGGTGAACAAGAGTCGTTGGAGGATGGAAAGAAAAGGCAGAGTTGGATCACCGGAGGACTGATGGTCACCTTAAATCGTTGTCGTCGGAGGAGGAAGAGAGGAGAGGAGAGTGATGAGACGAGAGGGCAGTGGCTGAGAAAGAGGGTGTTTCCCTGCAGCTGGAAGTCAAGAGCACGTAAGAGCTGTTTCGAGTATTTTTAATTTTAGGGTACTATTGCGAGGACATGTCCTCGTTAAGTCTTTGCTAAATAAGATTCCTCGCTTTGTCCTTGTTATTTTTCCTCGCTAATATATTGCGAGGACATATCCTCACAATGTGCTTGCTATAAGTCCTCACAAAATCTGATTTTTCTAGTAGTGCTAGCAGAAGTTGGGAGAAGACGCCCTTGAGAGGGAGTTTTCACTTGTACATTAGACTTGGACAGATTAGAAAAAGTAAATCGATGCCATTACAATAAATAAATTACACCTCTAGGTGCTAAGAGGTTTGTTTATGAAGTACGACATGGGTAAAAAGTCTTCACCATGTCATTTGGCACACAAAAGAACACAATCCTTAACAGCTTTAGAAACAAAGTAGTACATGAAAGATAAAACATGAAATCATAAAAGGTTAAATTTGAATTTTCCTTCCTTCACCTTGGTCTCGTTACAGCAGATGGCAAAATTGGTGCAGAATCGGTAATGGAAGATGCCTTAGGCATAACATTATTTGGTGAGGTTAAAATATTTAACCCCAAGTTGCGATCTACGGTCATTGCACCTTCCAAGACCTTCACAACAATCGACATAGATGGTCTTTCATTGTAGTCACTTTGCAAACACCAAATCGCCAAACGTAACAACTCGATAGCTTCATCCTCTTTGAACTCGGTGTCTATGCAGTACTTGTTGACTATCTCAAACAAGCGATCTTCGGTCACCTTAAGTTTTAGTTCATTGAGGAGAAGGATATTTTCATTGGATTGAGAATGATCCAAATTTTTCCTACCACACACAATTTCTGCAAGGACAACACCAAAACTATAAACATCAACTTTTTCAGTTATCGTTGATGTCAACCATTCAGGAGCCAAGTAACCTGGTGTACCTCTCATCATAGTCATTACACTACTTTTACTCCGTTCAATCAACTTAGATAATCCAAAATCGGATAGCTTAGCATTGAGATTTTCATCTAATAATATATTTTGGGGCTTGATGTCTAAATGAATAATTTTGTGTATACATTCTTCATGAATATACCGTAATCCTCGGGCTACTTGATTGATGATCCTTTTCCGAATTTGCCAACTTATACTAGAATTCACTGCCTTATGGAAAATCCATCTGTCCAATGAACCATTGTTCATGTACTCATATACTAGAAGTCTATGTGATTTATCAGCACAAAACCCAATTAATGTCACCAAGTTTAAATGGTGGATGCTACCAATTGTCTCAACCTCTGCTAAAAATTCCCTTTTCCCTTGTGCTACACTCTCCAGCCTTTTAACTGCCACTCTTCTATCATCTACAAGCATTCCTTTGAAAACGGACCCGAATCCTCCTTCACCAAGCTTCTGTTGAAAGTCTTCTGTTGCTAGTCTCAGTTCTTCATAACAAAACTTTGTGGGTAATCCTGGTAAATAATCAAGATCATCATCACTCTCTTCTACCATTTGTTTGACCCTTCTTTTCCTAATCACTACAGCAACTACTATTGCAAGGACTAGAAGTACTACCCCTAGGGCTGCTCCCATAATGGACCCTACCATCTTAGTGGTTGAAGGTTTTCCTGAAGGTGAAGGATTGGGAAGTTGAACTTTAAGGTAAGTGGTGGTTGACTTTAGGACAAGGCTAGAATTGTGATTCCACTTTCCCATACCCACCCTCAAGGAAAAGATTTGTGATTGCAAGTAGCAGTAACCGACACCAGTCCCATTGTTCAGATGCATGGCAACCACACAAGAGCAGTTTTCTAGACAAGCCTTCATACATCCGTCTGCACTGATCCCCTTGAGAGACCTGGCACCTTCACTCTGGTGGTTGAAGAAAGAAACATCCTGTAGTGTCAACATTTTGTGACTTGTTGAAGCTTGACACGACAAAGATGTTACTGCACGACATCCTCGTCTGGAATCCCAACCATCAACCAGCTCGAAGTGTTTCTCGATCTCATCATCGCCTTGAGGGCAAATGCAGTGTCCCTTACGGCAAAGACCATATACACCACAGACCATAGGATAATCACAGTCATCCAGGTTGGGAGAGAAAACACGTCTTGGCTCGAGCACAGCACTCGTTTCAAGAGTGTAGGATTCCAAGCGTCCACCAAACCCGAGTGTAGAGAAAACATAGGATGATGATGCATTAATGGTGCCTGGACATTCCAATGCCCTTCCTTTGTAGATGTTGTACCTTTGGGGTGGAACAGCATCGTAGAAGGCCTCGAACTCGCATAGGCCATCGATTGATGAACAACCAGTGAAGGAAAGAAAGTACTGGCCTTCACTCCAACTGGATGAGGACTTGTTGGCTGTAAGCCTCTGCCCTCCCACGACAAAGCTCATTCCGCAATGGAACGTATCGGTTGGGTGATCGAACGACTGCCACAAGATCTTGTCGTTGCTGCCGTAGAGAACAAGGTTTCCATTCCTCGTCAGGTTCATCCCAGCTGCTGCAAGACCCATGGCGCCCGTCGTGTTGGTAGACCAGACGACGGACTTACCCTTCGAATCTCGTAGCAGCACCAGGCCTCCGTCTCCGTTGAGCTCGAGCATGGCGTCGTCCCTGACGGGACTGTTTCTGTTGGCAGACCACAGCAGAACCGGAGGCATCGCGAAGCCTTCTTCCTTCGTGACTCGGACGAGTGCGTCCTTTGCGATGGCAATGACGCCAAGGACGAAGGTCTCGCCGGAGACGAAGCTTTCGAGGAAGCCACATGCGAAGTAGAGGTCGGGGTCTGTAGTGTCGGTGAGGAGGATGGGGAAGAACTTGAAATGTCTGTGCGGGGAAGGAATATGGAACTCCCATGCACCGACATGAGACCAATCCCATCTGCGAGGAGACTGCACGGTGGAGTTGTACGACCGTACTAATGGCTCTCCTTGGCCCTGTGCATCGAAGGCATGGAAGAGCAATACCATGGCGAGAAGGAACAAGAATCGATGGCATCTATCCCTTCCATCCATGGCCTGGTTACTTCTTTGGCAAAGCACAGAAGCCCCAGGTGCAACGATCTAGGAGAAGATCGACTAAGAGGAGGTGAGTGGGGTGGTACTGGTGATGGATAGAAGGAAAACAACTCTTTATGTGATAAAAAATGTCACAACTGTAGGATACCTTCTGTTTTTTTTTTTTTTTTTTTTACCTTCTGGCCAGGAAAGGACCAAGGAGAATGCATGGTGCAACTCCACCATGCATTGACTATGACTTCCCCATTATTTATAGTAATTGATTCCATGCCAGTCTGCAATGTTAACAACCTTCGAATGGTAACAACTCATCATTCATCGTAAAGTACTCAAAAAAATTGATAAAATAAGACTTACAGTTGGTACAGTGTATCATTTAATAAGGTGTACGTTCTTGACTTTAAGTTTCCACTGTCAACTCTGAATGCCAGATAAACACAAATAACAATTTATCGATTCTAGGTAAGGTAGTTAAATAATTCATAATTAGTCATAGTTGGTGGCTGCAAATGTCAAGTTGTTGTGTAAGTTGTTCACTTTTTAATTCCAAGAGTCAACTACTCACTCAAATAACAACGTGCCAACTCTTAAAAAATTATTCAAACAAAAATTTGTAAGTCCCTAGCTAGAGTGCAATTTTTTTTTTGTAAGTATTAGATTTTAATATATTAAGATACCACTATCAAACAAAAAGTATTACAATAAGGTTCAAAACTCTAGTCATAAAGGATCCTAGAAATAAAGTACACTTAACAAAATTTTGGCCCAACCCATGAGTATATAAAGTCTTTCGACGTAAAATTAATTGATTCAGTCAATCGTCGAATCGCAGTCCACATTCATAGGGTTATCAACATTATTGGGACTTACAAGTGCAGAAGTTACTCCAATAGAGGAAGTAATAATCTGAGAGGCCAAATCAGTTTTAGCTCTCTAGAGTGTAATTATTAATTCCATAAGATCTTGACTTTTAAATGTGACTATTTAAGCAAGCATTAATTTAAGATGTTCTAGCTCATATAGTATGGAACCGCTTAGTTTGCATTAAGGGTGCACATTCATTAGTTCAAACTAGAACAAGTTTTATGGTTTGGGATTTTTTTATAAATAATGGTTTGATTTGATTCAAAATTTTCACAAGTTGATAAAAGATGGTTTGATTCGATTTGAGGGGTCTATTTACTTGAATCAAACTTAATCGATGCATATTCATACACATACACAAATATTGATATATATCATTAAACATTCTAAATGTAGACATAAATTTATTTTTTTATTCAAGTTAAACTTGATAAGAGATAAACATATATGATTTTAGAATTTTGTTATCATATATTATTGTTAATTTTACTTTAAAAACTATCTTCTAAGATAATAAAAATGAAATACCCAATCATATGTTGTATTTTAGTTAACTATTGTTCAATATTTTATTTACTTATAGTATTATAGATCATAGCTTTAAAAAAAACGAATAAATCATGTATTGAACCACACTAAACCAAAAGGTTAATGGTTCAATTTGATTTAGTTTCAATAACATTCATTTTGGTTTCAACTTCTTCGAAACTGATCAATACAGTTTGATTTGTGATTTTGTCTATAATTAAATTGAATTGAACCATGTGTCTCCTTGGTCTGCATGCTTCATTTAATTTTGCCTTTGGCAATCACATCTCGAAATTATATAACTAGCTTCTTGGAAATTAAGTTTCAAAAAACCACTTGCTAGCTATTGGTAAAATTCAAAGTCGTCGAGACGTGAATGCATCATGTACACAAGTAAAGCTACGAAAATTGTGTTGTTATTTTTGTAACATTTGATAAAGTACTAAATACGTCTCCAAATGTGAGATAACCTTAAGTAACAACTTAACCGTTCTTGATAAAAGTCAGAAGAGTTGGTAAAGTGTAAATATCTAGTTAATATTCTTGTTTTTTAAATCTAGTACCAAATATAAAGTTAAATAACAATGTACCAATTTATGTTGATGTACTTAAAAAATTGATAATTTGAGTTATCAAATTGTTAAAATGCAAACATCAAGTTGTTAAGGTATATGTTCTGAACTTTTAATTCCAAGTAACAAACCTTCGAATGGTGACCATTTATGATAAAATACTCAAAAATCCGATAAAATAAGTCTAACGAGTTGGTAAAGTGTACCGATTTAATAAGGTGCACATTCTTGACCTACAAATTGTTGTGTACGATGTTCACTTCTTAATGCGAAGTGTCAACTTCACTCAAATAAATATTGTAAGCATTAATTCACTGCGTTCTTGCACATATAAATACCACTCTTAGAAAATTACTCAAAAAAAAAAATGGAGATTTGAGCAAGCATTAATTCACCATGTTCCGGCACATATAACATGGAGCCACTTTATTTGTATTAGGATGCACATTTATTGATTCAAATCACCAAATCAAATTAAATCGATCAAGTTTTATAATTCGATTTTTTTACTGATCAGGTTTTAGAGTTTAGTTTCTTTTTATGAACAGCATCGATGTGGTACGAGGATTTAAGGATACTCAACAATTTAGAGTTCGATCAAGATAAAAAGATTAGTTCCATAGTATATTCATGCAAAGATAAATTCTAAGTATGTCAAATATCCAATTTTATAAAATCAAATTCAATGTTATCACTTCCTTCCTTTATCTACAAGGAAAATATTTTTTTTTTGAAAATTCCACCTCCACCTGCAACATACAACAATTGATTATTTTCTTTACCAATAATTGCTATGAGTTAGTAACTTTATGTACTTCATATAACCTTAGGCTAATAATGTGAGGCATTCGATTTTCACAAAAGGAAACTCTTTGTTTTAGCAGTTGTGAAATAAAATGCAAAAGTAAGCACATGTCTCGATATTTCAGTTTTCATCCTGTGAATAATCAAATTTATTAGAACAAAACACTAATTCAACAATTAAATGAAAAGGAAAAGGATGATTGATGCAGAAATGCAAGGTATAAAAGATAGTGTTGTTATTTGGACATATGATTGATGGAGTTTTACATGAATGCAACTCCATCCCATTGAAACAAGGTCCACTCCATATGGAAAAAGAGAGTTATTATCTTGAGAATTGAACACAATACATTTTCTATCAAGCTATATGATCCGTATGTACCTTGAACAATGCTTGCTATGAAGGATCCACTTTAGTACACAAATCATTGAAAATCATCTCAATTTTGAGATTTAAGGTACAAAGAAAAGAGGAAAATACAACCTAAAATTTTAAAGAAATATTCAACGAAAGGTAACTAGGGATAACCACCATCTTAGAAAAGTCAAAAGAGTTCAATATAAGTTTGTGTACATCTTAGTAACGGGGAAGCAAGATAAATTTCATATTTTCAAGAAAAAGAACAAAAGTCAATTGTATAACAAAAATTACATGACAATATGATGATTTACATGCAAATCACAAGCATTGAGAAGAACAAAGCATTCATGCGCAATCTATCTTCACATGCTCTTAATTTTTTTTTTTATCTTTTCTTGTAATGCCTCTGCCTTAGAGGTGCTATCTAACAACATCAACTATCCCAATTACAATTATCACAATAATAAATAAAATAATTGGAAACTACCTACGACTAGTTACTCAAATCTGTATGCAGCTAATGGCTCCAAGACACATGTGTCAGGAGGTGAATTGCACTCTAAAGTTAGACACCTAAAAACCAAAACAAATAAACAAAATACATGTGAGTGACATCAAGTCATCTAGTACACGCCTAACTACGGAAAACTACGACAAAATTGCCAGAAAACTCAAAATCTCAATTCTTACAAATCATACCTTGAAACATCAGTAAAATTACAAAGCTGGTTTACTAACACTTAGATTTTTTTTTAAATCATGTCATTTCTAAACCCTTTTTTTATTCAAATGTCATGCATTTTAAAAAACTTATGCATTCCGAGAAACCACGTTCTTGACCAGATCCAATTCAAAACCACACATGACTCAAAATACAAACACACATTGACTAGCAATTAGCTAAAATCACGAGTCTCAACTCGCACTTGAATCTGAGTGAAACCTCTCGCCAAAACATAGTTTGATCTCAATTCAAAACCTTATATACATTACAATCACAATTCAATAGTGTCATCTTGATCAAAGGCAACTAGGCCACAAGAAGAAGGCGAGACAGTAACCCCACCTTCCTGCACTACTAAGGTGAAAGTCTCTGTGCGGGTAGACTATCATCCTAGCCAACAAGCCTTACATCAATTTATTCATCAACTACAAAGATACGTCTTTCCTGATGTCTTACTACTGTCAGAACACCTAGGTTTCATATTCTTACGTTCAGCTAATACTTTCACAAAGTGGGGTAAGCTAGTCTCTTTCAACCATTCTAAATTTCGATAACCACGTTCTAGACTAACAACCAATCTCATTGAGGTCTCATGCCCCTACAAGTTGTTATCCTAACGCTACGTGGATCCAGAACAAATAATAGAAATCTCTTTTCAAAAACATGCGGATTTTCTTTAAAAAATCACTTTCCAAACATTTCCATCACAAGAACCACTTTCCATAAATCATCATCCCATTCACAAGGGATTTTCATCAAAACACTATGCCAAAAACCACATAAAACTATTCACATTTCATTTTGATGAAAATCTCAATCATGCAGTTTAGGGATCTGATTCAGTATACCAAAATTTATTAGTATGTTGAAATCTCCTGAAATTTGACATTATCACAGAGACCTATTTCGACATGTTGAAGGGTTTCAAAGTGCTAAAAATCTTTGATTTGGTATACTGAAACATTTCAGCATGTTGATTCAAATGATTTTTCTGAACTTCTCTGTTTGCCTCAGACTTCGTTCGCTAGAATGGAAGTCACCGACGAATTCATCTCTAGTGAACCACAAACCACACAAAAAGTATCAAATGTAGTGTTCTAAGTCAACTACCATGTAGGACAAATTTCATCAAAAACCATAAAACCATAACTCTCGAAATAAAATCATAAAGACAGAGAGCACATTCAAAAACACTGTAGCCCTAAACCATAATTTTATCCAGAAAATCCATAATAATCACATAAAATTACATGATTCATTCCTAAGCATGCATCAAAGCCAATTTACACTATTTTCATAATTTTCCATGATTTTATCCTAATTTATCATGCTTGTAGCATCATTTAAGCACAAACAAGAAATAGGGAAAAGAGGGTGGGACGCATACCCCTTTGAGGATTCTGATGATCCCATGCCTCCCCGGTGAGTCTCTCCTCACCTCCAGCATCCTTTAAACTTCCCCAACCACCGATTGAGTACCCTCCTCTGGCAGCAAGACTTCCTCCCCCTTTGGCACTCATCTCTCTCTCTCAGCTCACAACTCTGGTTCCCCCTTCTCCCTTGCGCCTTCAACGCTCAATGCCATGGCCACCTCCTCCTTTTAACGTCGCTCTTGCACTCGCCATCTCCATTGATTCTACCAATCGCCTCAACCTTTCACTAGGCTTGCATGACAAGAATGGACGGGCAATGCTATGGGTGGAGGGAGACTCATGATGGGGAGAGCATTGTGTTCTGTTTGACCAAAGGCCAAATAGGATCCCATGCACACATAGGAGACACAACAAACTAAAATGCCCTTCAACCAGGGAAACCAATATAACACAGCCACACAGAGAGAGAAAAATACACTTGGACCAACAATACCTTTATTATCCATTAAGAAACCATAAATTACAAATATTACAAATATTTCATGATTTAGAATAATTTGGATAATCGGACACAAGTGTTACACTTCTCTTTCATCAAAATCCAAACATAGAGATTAAGAGGTTTTTAAAATTAGAACTCAAGTACAAACTTAGCAAAGGCTTGTCGATATTTTTTTATTTCATTTATCTTTTTGGCTTGAGGTTCCTTCCTCTCCTTTCTTTATTTCAATCTCCAAATAATGGTTTCAACAATCACTTCAATTTAGACAATGGCTCATTGTCAGAGTGGCTGGGAGAACTTTAAACTCGCCACAGGTCCCAGGTTCGAATCCTAGGACATTCACCTCTTACTATCTCAACCGTTAACAAAAAAAAACAATCACTTCAATTTACATCTTTTAGGTTCCTCCTAAAGATGAACGACCAAGAATCAACTTTACCATGCACCTCAACAATTGGTGCATTTTCCTACAAAAAAAAATTTAAAATAAAAGGTTAAACTACTTCATTATTAATGTTTCATTCCTAAAACAATTGCCACAACATAATGGTTTTCCATCCATATAATTTTCTACCTTTATGGCCCCATATCCCCCAATTCTTAAGATGTTGTCTTAGTAAGATAAGGCTACAAGTCCTTTATCTACTTGTCATTATCTTTTGTTCTCTTCCTAGTAGTTCTTCCTCAAAACATCTACCTATAAACCTTCCTCTTGGTTGCCAACTAATTTCCATTACTCATGTAAGCTTGGAGCATGTAATACCTATCTTTTCCCCTTTTAAATCTATAACTTCCAAATAGCCTTCTTTTTTCCTAAGATAAATATTCTCACAATCCATTAAATGCACTCTCCTTCTTCCTCTTCTTTTCCTCTCCTTCTCACATCGCCTCTCAACAAATTTTCTTGCTTGACACACTTTTTGAAATGTAGAAAAGAGTGATGCTAGAAAACACCTATGTCCCCATCATGCAATCTTCCAATTTCATCTTGCTAGTCTTCTTCTATTTCTTCGAATCATTGGGTCACAACCTTGTCACGTTTAAGAATATATATAAATGTACCTGTTAATCTTGTAGTGGAAAAAAAAGCCACATGGAAATACAAGATCAATAAAATAAGATCAAAATAGAGCAATAGTCTTTTATTTACAACCTCGTATGCTAGAAACATGGAACTTCCAATAGATTTCACTTTTAATAATTAACATCTAATATTCAAAATTAAAAGATTAGAAGATCAAAGAACTCCACGTGCTCAAAAATCATCTCAGGAAATATACAAGTCAACATTTATATCTATTTTTCGCATAATTTGATTACAATTAAATTAACTAAAAAACAATCATTGAAGTTCAGAAAGGATCATATTGACCATATATTTTTGTTATTTAAATTAATCTTAATACTAAGAAAAAATGTATTAGTTACATAGAACTATACTTTCCCACAAGCCAAACAATAATAATGGCATGCTACACTAAACAAAGTCTTTGCTTGACTTGTTATAACATTTGGAAATGTATAACGCCACTGAAAATTAAAGTTTTTGTTTGATTTATTACACAATAAAATTCTTTGTAGAGTCAATTTATTTAGAAAAGGATGGACTAATCCACCACATTGTGTTTTCTGTGGACATCATATGGAAACTACATCCCATATTTTCTTGCATTGTTCAATGTTTCTAACTGTTTGGAATTTTTTTCTAAATAATGTTGACTACTTGAACACCATCCAGATTTGTGATATTTTTTCCTTATTTAGCTTAGTTAATTTTAATATTAGTTTAAAAGGATGGAACATGTTTGTTCTTGCTATCTTCTGATGCTTGTGGCTTATAGAAACTCCATGATCTTTAAAAATTAGGGTGGAAGTCTCTCCTTAATTTTGTTTCAAATTTTGTATCTCATAACTTGTTGGGCCGATATTGAAGAAAGTCTAACTTATCAATAGAAAGGTTTGATACCTTGCGATCTGAGAGCTACAGTAATTTGTCTGGCGATCTTCCTTGCGACTCCCGTAGCGATATTGGGGTTACTCCTTGATCTTCTCATCTGTCTTTCAATGGTGGCCGGGATGCCTCCTGGACGCAGAGAGCCCTATCTCCTTCGCTCTCGGAAGGCGGTGATGGGGCGAGCCTGGGAGGATCGGACTTCCGCATCTCGGACGGTAAACCCTAACCCTCCTCCCTCTCTGATTTGCCCAGTTAGGGGCAATCGAAAGAGGAAGGCCTCTGTTTCTCTCTTTGGCTCGGAGAAGGAGGGGCCTGCTCCCTCTGCCTCCTCCCGGAGCAGAA
>JAMKQA010056842.1:0-20557 GCA_024699735.1 Posidonia australis | reverse complement strand
AGAAAATGTGATCTTGGAACAAATTTCCAAGATGTTTGGGAAGAGAAAAGAGATATGGCTTTTGAAAAAGAATATGGTTTTGGGATTGAATTTCCAAGTGATTGTTTAATAAAAGAAAGGATGATTTTCAAAGGAGAAAACCAAGTTTTTTGGCAAAATGATAAGAAACGAGTTTCTTTTGGTTTTGCCAAGCTTTGTTTGTGGTTGTGTGTTTTGGGGCACATAATGGGTGACTTAGATGTCACTCACGCGTGCTATTTGGTTTTCAAGTACAGACCGTTTGCAATCGGGTTCCGGTGTAGGAATTGGAGCTTCTAGCTGCGCATTGTGATCCTGAAGGTGAGCCTTGATTGCAGTTATGTTTATTTCTGTAATTAGTGTAATTATGCTTGGGATACTGTGTTTTGGTAGCGTGCCCGGGATCGGGGCGTTACAGATTTTAAGTTTTTAACATTAAATATTTAACCTTAATATATAAATATATATACGATCAACTTCGAAGGAGGAAGTCTTCAATTTAAGTTTTTAAGGACAATTTTTTATATTTCAACATCTAATCATTAAATTAAAAAACTAAACTGCTATGTATGATCGAAGCTATTTAAAATACTTATATATCAAAAATCAAGTGATTTTGAAATTCCAAAGTAGTGAATTTAACATATATTTATTATAGCTTGCTATAGTTCATTTGAAATCATTGAATTTATATATAAATAAATCTATATGTTATGAGTTTCTAAATGGCATAAATTTTTACATGTACCTGATCTAGATAATGTATACTAAGATCTAGGGATTATATTTTGGTTTTGAAACTTATTACTTAGAGATCTAGCAACTTTTGTTTTAAAATCATTGAATTTATATATGAATAGTATAATATCTACAACCAATATGGGCTAACCATGGGTGACTACTACAGATTAGCTCCTTGGGTTGGGCCCGCATATTGCCTGCACATGTTACCACTATGGGGTGCCAGTCTAGAAATCCAGAAATATGTAAGTCTTGTGTCAAAGATTGATTCTCGTATGTAATCTGGATAAGTTGGAATTTGATTATTTGTAATTATATGTATATCTATTAAGTAATCATGATGTATTTGTGTTTATCTCTCTCTCTCTATGTTTGTAGTTTCTCCTTGACTCTCTGTGTTGTGTGGTATTTTAGTGTATTACAACCTGTGAATGTGTAGAACCCTGGAAAGGGAAGAAACATCAAGAGAGCATAGTAGAATGTGTGTTTCACACGCTACTGTCCTCACCATACCCGCCATACCTTATAATGCCGACATGTCCATGATTTTTGGGCGACTGTAGGTGATGGGAGTTGATAAAAAGAGGGGAGGAGGCAGACATCGAGTAGTAAAGGAGAGAAAGAGAGAGGGAAGAAGACTGAGCCTAAGTGCACAAAAGAGAAAAGGAGGGGAAGAAAATAGTAGCCAGAAGAGAAAGAAGAAAAAGGAGAATTTGTCAGCGACACGTAGCGTGTGCCCTACCTCTTCTTTTCCTTCTTGGTTTGTGTAAAAATGATAGAAAATGTAGCTTAACATAAATTCATGGTACGATAGAGATTTAGCCATTTTTGGACATTTTACAAGGATTTATGGTGATTTTCGACGATAAGTTATTGTTTTGTCTATTTGACATCTTTGTCTTTGGATTTTTTGTTTCTCTAGCTACATATATCGGTTTCTTGTGATTTTTGTTCTAAATGGTAAATAACTTAGAGCTCTACGTTTTGGTATATTTTGAGGAATTTTTAATAACTTATGGTGTGTTCGCCCCTTGTTTCCAAAAAGGGTGATTTTAGATCGTCTGGTTTCAGCATCTGGTCTATTTGTAACAAGGTCATCTGTGGGTTTCTACTACAGGCCAGTCTTGTGGGTTGGCACCACGAGTTGGTCCCGTGGTTCGTCACCGTCAATTTAGGGTTAGTTTAGACCCTGCGATGGTGGCTTTGGCTTGTGTCTTGATGATTTATTTTGGATTAAATTGTAATTTTGATTCCATGGATGATTTGCGATATAAAAATGTTTTAAAAATGATTTTGAAAAGAATGCATATATTTTTGAAAAGGGTTTTCTGTAGTTTTGCATGGAGCCATGTAACCATAAGATCATACTAGCAGATCAATGGTATTTGAAACCTCTGTGAGGTTGGGTGCGAATCTAAAGTCGTGGTTGTCGAGTTTTTCCTATTGAGGTCGGGAGTTTGAGTTCCCACGATGTGCTGTAGAAAGAATCCGAGGTTAGAGTCCCCATGACTGTGGTGGTTGCATTGTAGGTTTCGAGGTTCGAATCCCTAGGGTACCCCGACACGGTGTTGTATGTATGCATGTATGTATGTATATATATATATATATATATATATTATTAAGAGTTGAGTTTTCGAGACAGATGGACTCCTATACAGGGTAGTTCTCTACGACTCTACAGTAGGAACCGGGGTTCGAGTCCCCAACGACTACTTGTGACTGGTCGGTCTCTTGTGGCCAGTGTAACTTGACAGGTTTTCGCGTTGGGTGCATGTGTTGTGGTTTTGAGATGGTTTTAACCGTGATTTGACTTTCCAAAAATGCATAAAGTGATTTCAAATAGGCATACAATTAAAAGAAAATAAAGATTTTGATTTTGAAATGCATGATTTAAGAAAAAATTTTATGGTTAATTTATAGTAGTGTTTTGTGAAATTTTAGTGTTTCTCTCCAATGTGGTTTTGGTACGGTTACGAGTGATAGTTGTGTGTCTTCTGAGAGCTGATGGTGACAGTTCTTGTTTGTGATTTGAGATCTTTGGTTTTAAATTTTGGTAGTTGCGAATTAGATGACGATGGATGTTACTCATGTGTTTTGTTTTGCTTTGTGATATTTTTTTGTAGGTGCTAATTTGTGAAGTTGCAATCTAACTCTAGTGCACATAGTGGAAGCCACATAGCTACATACTACAAGTCTTGGACAGTGGTAGTAGTCTTTTGTTAATTTTAATGTAGTTAATGGCTTATTAGTTTTAATTTCCTATAGTATTGTTTGATTATTTAATTAATATTTACTTTAAGTAATATTAGTACTAGTTTGTGGTACTGGAAGCGTTACAGATAGATATGTATATTAAAAAATTATAAATAATATAGATTTTAGTGTGTATCTAGAATCTCAAACAACTCTAAATTCAATTCTCACAAAACACTTCCCAAGACTAACAACAAACGGTACAAAGAATATCAACAAACCTTGAAAGCACAGTCTCAAAGGCATGGAACCAAACCAAGGATGCTCCCAAAACTTAATCAAATGTTCGAATTCCCACAACCCACTTTTAACCTTGTCCCGCATTCCACAACACCCTCTGATTCTAATGTCGCACCACAGAAAAATTTTCTTACCGCATCCTAAGCATTTTAGAAGCTTTACAAGATTCTCTGCCAAAGCTTGTGTCCTTGTAACATGCTGATGTTCGCCTAAAATCAAAGGCTTTCGCATGCCAAAAATTATCATGATATCATCAACTATTACAATAAAATGCTCAAGTGCATCCAAAAGGATTTATGTCGCTACATGACATGTAGTTGTCTTAGACAACATTAGAAAACACTTTTTTACACTAGTTGATTCTGTTAGGCACCTATTGCTTAATAAACGTTTCCAAATAATACCAACTTGTCGAGTTTTTCCAAAAGAGTTGCCTTTAACTTTAATGTTTTTTTAAGCTATTGACAGCTTTTTGAAAATCTAATAGGTGTGGTGACTACGGTGGATGGTGGTGGTAGTGATGGATGGTAGATAGCTACGATAGCAACAGGCAACGACAGACGGCAGTGGGCGGCGACAGCTAGTGGTACGAACAACAACAATGGCAGTAGGCACCGACAACAGCAACAATGACGACAATGGTGACGACGAAAGAAATATAATCTTTTGATTAACTTATAAGGACTTTATTGAACATACAAATCAAACAAGTTTTCTTTACATCTATAAAAACTGAAAATAATATAGTTTAACAAAAATCCAACGTTTTTCCAATAAAGTGCATAAAAAATGCGTTTTCAAATGCAAACTAGATAGCCTGATTAGCTATTAGTATAAAAATAACGATCAACTTCTGTCTAGCTTTTTTATTTTACCCTAATTACGTACTCTATTGTTCTAATGATGATTAAGGTTTATTGACTCGGACATTAGAGGGTTTGAAGTCGACTCGTGTGGTTGCTCCTCTTCCATCCCATGGGTCGGGAATGTACGCCCTTCCCAACCCTAGATGGTCCTTGAATCCACCGATGATGGACTTGATGGTGCTCTCGATCAAAATCGAGGTACATCACAACCCATGTTGCACTCAGCTGGACCAAAAAGCCCTGCAATAGTTGGATCCGGTCCAGAATTACTTGGACGGCCTCCTTTAACCGAAGGTTGGATTTGCGGTCCCGGAGATCCATCACTGCACTTGAAATGAACGGTTGGAATTCACAGAGACGAGCAGTCCCAATTGGACTCCATCAACCAGTAAAATATGTTTACAAAAGGTTTTGTGAATTGTCCTTTGACCAGCCGTCCTATGGTGTTTGTCACACACCAAGGGAAAGGAAATTTAGAGTGATGAGCTTAACTCCACCAAAGGAGTATACTACTAGAATATATAAATAGCTGAATTTATATGGAATCCTATACATCTTTAGAGGAACACACACGAATTGGTTAGGTTTGATTTCGAGAGAAGCACAGATCATGTTAGTCTCGAATTTTGTGAAAAAAAAAAATCGAATTGTTTTACTGTTCGAACCAACAAATTAATTTTTTGATTTGATTTGATTCATCTGATTTCTAATAGTACTATGACATATGTTTTTGTTGTTAAATATCACACAAAAAATTACAATTGATCAATAATAGTTAGCCACAGGCTCGTGCTTGATGCTACTCTTCTTCGGGTCACTTTGCTCAGCTCCCTCAAGGTGGCTACGTTGTTAATTACGTGATTTTGCTGACACATTCGGTCTATATCAACTTCTTCGTTTATTTTATTTTTCATGAATGTGTGATCTTGCATGTTTTTTTTTTTGTTAGGTTGAGATAGATAGAAGGTGAATGTTCGAAGATTCGAACTCGAGACCTACGAGTTTAAAATTCACCAACATGTCTGATGCTCTGCTTGTGGGTTGCTTCCTCTCGCCTTTCGATCCCATAAAATGCATTTTCTCTTCCTTCTTGGAAGGAAAACGTAGGAAGCGAGGAAGTACACTTTTCTGCACAAGTTCCTGAAATGAGTGGAAGCAGGTGGATGCATATGCATATCACACGTGACGTCGAATCACTCTCATTTTTGCCGCCCTCCATAATTACAGTATTATGTTACAAGCACGAGAAAGAGGATATGCAAGTTGGCATGCTATGCAAGATTGGTATCACATGCATGGTAAAAGGAACAGTGTGCAATGTACAGAATCCACCATATGGCCAACACGCACTGAATTCTTTCTTGGCACACTTGCCGACATTAATATATCAAGATAACTGGGTGCCTCTTTATGCACCTGAAGAGATACATGCAGTCCAGTAGAGATTGAAGTCCTTTAACTTTGATTTTAATACTAGCAATATTGGACAAAGACATCCAAGAAAGAGATTTCAGGCTTATCACTGTTCTTTTGTCATTAATTGAAACGGCAAAAGCATATCCACTTCAACTTTTCGCCCTCTTTCTTTCTCAAACAACAAGATAATGTGTGCAGCCTGCAGTAAGATGGAAGAGAGAAGACCCTTCCAGGCGATAATATTCCATGACGTGTACATGTGTGTGAATCTCTGAAAGAGAAGGAAAGAGAATTAAAGATGGTAGGGATAGCTCTTGAAGTGATTGGATCACGAAGAGGTGGTGTGCATGAGATATATATATTGTTATTCTATTGAAGATCAGTCAGTGTTCACTGCAACAACCCACTATTAAGACTGCTATATAAGAAGATCAAACCTGTTTTTTTGGATCATCACCACCCACAGTAGAAGAAGTTCATGCATGTATCTCATCTAGTCCTCTTGTCGTTATTTGTTATATATCTGATTCTGTGGATGTGGAGAGGAGTGAACTGGTGGTGCAAGAAGAGAGTGAGCGCACACACACACACACACACACACACACACAGTTTTCTTGCATGCATAGGAAAGTCATATTTCAAGCTATGTGTGCTCACTTCTCTATCTGCAGTCACCTTTCAGCAACTCTTTTCCTTTACATGGAATGCCTTGTATAAATTTATTTGCCTTTGTTCATGTGTGTTGGAAGAGATGGGTAGGGAGGGGTGACAGAAGAGAGTGAGCACACATGGTGTTTTCTTGCAAGAGATGGAATTGATTCATGTTGGAAGCTATGTGTGCTCACTTCTCTTTCTGTCACCCAATATTAGTCCCTCTAGACTCTCTTCCCATTACAAGTCCATCATTTGTGAACAGAAAGAACCTTTATGTGTTTGTCTCGACTTTACATGGTGTCTGTGTTGTCTAACGTATTGCAGATTGCATGTGGTTCGTCGTAAAGATTTTATTTGTGAGACAGAACGAAGCTTTATTTGTTTGTCCCATGTTACATGTTGTCCAAGGTATAGCAGGTGACTACAGGTGGTTGGTGCTATATAGACACGTAATATTTTCTAACATATGCTTCTTGAACTGTTTTTTGTTTGATTTTATTTTGTTACGCTTTGTACTAACTTAATCTAGCTTGTTCAACTGACTGTTATACGCAAGAGGAAGAAGGATAGATAGAAGCAAAGCAGTTCTTCTCCATGGTTTCAGTCTAACGAGAGTTCTTGAAGAAAGCATGATCAAGGCTCATCCCAAACAAGAATATAATTGGATTTTTCCAGTCATCTTTCTCATAAAGAGGAGCTTCTGAATAACTACATCTGCCATGTACTTAATTATGTAAATCTTAGCCGTTGACAAATTGATACTTTGAATATTTTGGCAATAATATGTAGCTTGTTTATTGGTTCCAATCATTGCAGTCGTTATATTTGGGATATGTAATGACTGTGACGTGGTGCGTACTTCAAAGGAAAATAGCTGATGAACCATATGTTCCATAGGCATATGATTTTTGTAACAAATTAACTTAATTCATGATAAGAGCAACTAATGATGCTTAATCTTCCATTAACATTTCAATCTGCCTTTTCCGAATATTGGATGACTACATCAAGAAAAGAAAAAATTGAAGTACCTTTTTACACAATACCACTTAAAAAAAAAGGATTTATATTCCACTTCCCTACTCTTCATTGAGCAAAGTTTAGGCAAATTATCTAGTACTGCCTGACCACACAAACTGCATCAAATTTGGGCTACTGAACCCGTGGTAAACCCGTGTACCACGGGCTTAATGGCCCAGATCTAGTACAATTCGTGCAGTCGCGCCGCACTAGATCAGGACTCTCTCTCTTTCTCTACACGCACGCAAATGCACATTTCATTCATTATTCTCTGATGATGGATTGTGCTTCCATTAAGAGGTTTTTTTTTGTAAATATTAGATTTTGTCCAGGCAAGATCCTACAACATTCTTTGATCCAAAGAGCATATTATAGCAAAAACAAGACTCAAAAGAGAACCCAACAACCAACAACCTGCATAAGATTTTGGGGAGGATAAGAGTAACCCAGTAAAGAAGAAGAATCCCCAACAAAATAAAGAAAATCCACTAAGGATTAGTGGACAATAGAGTTATCCTCCATAAGTCCCCATTATTCCCCTTGTTCATGCTTGGTTGGTGCAGTTGGTTGAGGGGTAGGGTCTCTAGCAACTCCTGAGTTTTGGATTCCAACAAGATTGACAGTTTTGGATTGCCCGAGTTAGAAGAAACAACTACATCCTATTCAGGATTGTCCAAAAATAGTAAGAAACATGATATGGTGAAATATTGAGAAAAATCCTACACGATTGCCATAGTAGTTGGGAGCCTCCTTCGCTACCCTTTGGTCGTGGGTTCGATATTCGCCCTCCACATGTTGTGTGGGATTTTTCCACACTTACTTGTAGCTTGAGATTTATTCCCACACCTTTGTATTGCCTATAGGTTTCGATCTTCTCGCCTTTTTATTATGAAAAATGTCGTCATTTCGATGTAACCAGAGACACCAAATAGTGGCTAGAACAAGAGTGTTCCAATCCAATTTATTGATGTTAAATTTAAAGAAAGGCTTAAGAGAAAAGGTTTGAGGTAAATTTATAAGAGACAAATGATTATTAGCATTATGTAAGTAATAATTCCAAATTGATTTTGAAGTAGAGTAATGAAAGAATATGTGGGTAATTGATTCTTAGTACAAACCACAAATTTCGCACTATGTCGGACCTACCCAACCTTCCTTCACCAGGTTGGCCTAGGATAGAATTTAGTCCTTGAAGGCAATCGAAGCAAAGATTTTAACATTTAAAGGAGTTGCATTTTTCCAAATACTTGATTTAAATACAAATCTTAAACCACCATTATTAAGAATATCATTGCAACTTTTGATAGTGAAATCTTTGCTTTCAGAGAGCATCCATAAGATAGTATCTTCCTCAAATGAAAGGAAGACAAAGTTTATGATGTGGTTAAGGTGAGGTAGATGGGAAAGAGAATGATTTAGGTTAAGATTGAAAAATTCACCCCTTTATTATGATATGCTGATATCATTTTAGTTAGAGACCATTTCTTATTCTTAGCTAGGAAGTAAAGATTAGGATAGATGAATTTTAGAGGAATATTATCAATCCAACTGCTTTCATAGAATATTATGGAATTACCATTATTAACTGAATAAGAACAAAAATTATTTACTATCACAAAATAAGATTTTATTTCCTTCCCAAAAAGGGATGCATTCCTGGAAGTAGAGTATAGGATTGCCCCATCCTCGTTGTGATGAAGGTACCTACTCCTTAGAAGACAACACCATTTAAGGTTACATTTGTTTACTAAAAGTTTTCAAAGAAGCTTGTATTTAAGCGCAATATTAAAACTCTAAATATTTATAATCTCAAGACTATAATGTTGCTTTTTCCTGTAAATGTTCTGTCATTTGACAATATGATACCCCCTTCAACCTGGTGAATTTGAATTCCAAAGAAAACGCCTACGAATTTTATCAATTTTTATTCATTCTTGCCAAGAAGATAGAGAACAAATAGATAGTAACTTGGGCTAGTAGATAATATCGAGTTTAGTAATGTAATATGACCCCTAATAAAGAAATGTTTACTTTTCTAAGTATCCAGTCTGGCATTAAGTTTGTTTAAAATTATTGTCCAATCATTGTGGGAGTTTTTTTTTTAATTGAGGAGAATCCCAAGATATGTTATGGGAAGGGGGTCTATACACAACCTATCGTAGAGCTATATGGCTCAAATAGTACATCTGAAATCCCAATCCCAGTAAGAGACAGCTTATAGAAGTTTATTTTCAACCCAGGGTATGCTTGGAAACAATAGAGTATTCTTTTAAGATTAATAAAACACTCACTAGATGAAGATAGGAAAAGTAAGGTATCATCAGTGTATTAAATATTTAGCACATCAGTCCCATTGTTAGGAAATCTAATCTCACTTATCAAGTGGTTTTCTTTTCCTAGGCAAAGCATCCTATTAAGAATATAAGATAGAATAAGAGATAAGGGATCCCCTTGTCTAAAGCCATCAATGGCATCGAAATGACTTTTAGGTGTTCCATTTTTCAAAATAGAGAATTTAATAATATAGATATACATTCTAATGCAAGATATCTATTTATTGCCAAAACCAAAACTGATTAAAATATTCAGCAAAAAGCCTCAATTAACATTGTCGAAGGCTTCTCAAAGTCTAATTTTATCACTTCTTGCAAATGGAAAGAGTAAAGAAAATGAAGAGTCTCTTGTACAACAATAAAACAATCACTTATATTATGTCCTTGGAAGAAGACACTTTGTGAGTCATTTATCAGAGAAATAAAAATAGAGCTTAGTCTAGATGTTAAGCATTTTGATATGATTTTGTAACTACTATTGAGCAAACTAATAGGAGGATAATCTTAGACTTTTTCTACATTAAGCATTTTTAGAATGAGAGTAATAAAAGTTTGATTGATATATTTAAGAGCTTCTATATCCTTATATTGGTGGATAAATTGGAGCACCTTTGAAAGATTTCCCTTTATCAGATTATAAAAATGTTCTTTTGGTAACGTTTAATGATGTTATATTAAATTCTTGGCTATGAATCCACCACCAAAAACCAAAGTATCTCCAAAATATTACATGAACCAAGGGACACAGAAAAACCCCAAAATAAAATTCAACCACTTCTAAAGTTCAGAATCGGCAATTATCCAAGTAGTTTAACAAAATTACAACTTCAGTTCAAAAGTAGTCCACATATTTTGATTAAGAAGAAATTAATCAGGCAATAGTGTCTTCATTGGAGTTATGAACAAAGGAGAGCAGCTCCACAGAGGCAGTAGGAGAAGGAGGCACCAGATTGCTGATAGATGATACTGTATTGTGTGGCTGATCATAAAAATGTTGATAGAAACAAAAAAGGAAACCATTTGTACCCGGAGACTTTTCTCTAGATAAGGAAAAACACCTATTTTTAATTTCTTCCCTCAAAAACGTGCCTTCAATTAGAGAAGGACTTGTTAATTTGATCGGTAGCATCAAATCCCAATTGAAGGTAAGTGTAAGAAGAGAAGGCTTATTAAAAGAGAAAAAAAGTGGTCAGTGAGGGAATAACAAATAGATTTGTGGAGATTATATTTTTATTCGTCTCTTACAGTTGGTAATTTTATGAAGAAAAAAAAGTGTTCTGGTTTCCTTATTTTAGCTATTGAATACAAGAATGTTGTAAACCACCACCAAGTGATGTAATATATATGATGTCCGTAGGAGTCGAACTCCCGACCTCTCGTACAACCATAAAGAGGCTTCACCACTAGACCAAATGGCTACAGACGATAGAGAAGAATGTTGAAATTTCATTTCTCAAGACATTTTTTTATTGGCAATCAAAGGGGGACAAGGGAGCCAATTCAACCTGAGCATCCAATCTTTGTATCATGTTTTCAATTTCCACTAGCCTTGATTTATAATTATCTCTAAGAATGAATAGTCAAGACTTAATAGCTACTTTGGTGGCTTTAATTTTATAAAAAATGTTTAGCGTTAGCATTTGCATTAGAAAAAGGGAAATTCCTACCATCACGAACAAGATTGTTGAAGTCTTTACTATGAAGTCAAGATCTATAAAATCTAAAAGAAAAAGATCTCTATCTTGATGGTTTAGTGTCAAGACAAATAGAGATATAGTCTGAAAAACTTCTAGATTAGTCAATACAGATGAAGTTAGGGTGGCAACACTCGTAGTTAAGAGAGATCAAAAAACATTCAAGTTTGATCATTATTTCTTCTTCTTAAAATTTGACCAAATGAATGAGAAATTGTTAGGAAAACAGTTATAAATTTGTTGAAATGGTGAAAAGTGCAGTCCTGTCTATTGGCCGTGTAAAGCAGAAAATACCAGGAAGTCTTTATCAACAAAATTCAGAAAAGACCTTAGGAATATCCTTGGAATATCTCATTTCAGAAAGGCCTTGGAATATCCTTGATACATACTTTTTTAGCAGAGGCAAACTGATAAGCTAATGGTGTCATGATTCATGAAATTAGTTGCAGAAAAATAAGGTAAAAACCCGTCGAACTTTTAACAAATAAAATTCAACTATTTTCTCCCTGGATGAACTGATAAAGAATGGTGACATCATAGTCATTCTAAAGAATTTTGCAAACTCATTGTCTGCTATTATACGCTAGGAACTTTATAATATATATTTATCCTTTAAAATCCAGAATAATTTCTAGTTCGTACAACAAAGTACATCCAAGTTTGAACAGCAATCTTGCATAGAAATTAACTAATTCCTAGTCTCAGATTACGCAATCTCTGTATTTCCGAAAGTTCCTTCAAATCACATGACAAAACCATGCCTTCACTTGCCAAATAACATCTGATTAAAAACCATGATCTATCATTCCCAAGAAAACTAATCAGTATTTGCTAGTAAAAGAAATAATTGTGCATGACTTACTGTTCCTACAAGATCCATCTAAAGAGTCGACAACACATGCATGAAAAAGGAAGCATGTACAACACAAACCGAAGCGAATCCTTTGACCAAAATATTAAATCCTCCACCTCTGTAGCTAATCCAACTGGTCCATTGGCAACTGAGAATCCTATCTCCACTCCCAGAAAGGAAAATGCTCATCTCCCTCCAAGAAAAAAGACAACCTCCAAAGGGAAACCTCCGTTGGAAAAGAAGCAAAGCTCCTCCGCCGACTTCTACCATCAAATCAAGAACTTTCAAGCATGCACGGAACTCATCGCTAGATGACACATAATCCATTACAGAAGGACGTCTTATCTGTCAGTTCCATCTACAGTTTAAATCGATAACAAAAGAATGGTATTAGATTATATAATTGTAGTCCTCACCGAGACATAGATTCGGTTGCATGTTTCATGCAAGCTAGAGATAAAGAAGATGTTTTGGACAGTAGTGATCAGGAGGGAGATGGAGTGATTGGTTGATAGTTAGGTGGGGTGGGGTTTAGTTCACAAGGAGCGTTGGTAAGTGGAATCGGGGAGTATGGGAATAAATGGGAAATGGATTGTTTAATGGGAAGTGTCCAGTGGCAGCTCTTACACCATTAATCCGCTGCAAGTAGGCAAACCTGTAGATCAACCTTGCCTTCTCGTCATCTGTCTATATAATGCTTATAGCCCATCTAGTTGTATGCATCCCTTAGTTTGGGATCACTGAGATGGTGTGAGATGTGGTCTTCATTGTGGCCAGTACTGTGTCCAACATCTTCCACGCTGGCTTCAAAGAAAGATGTTTTTGATATGGATTCTGGAGGTTTGTAATGTTTGGTGACAGAAGAGAGTGAGCACACATGGTGTTTTCTTGCATGGGATGACAGTTCATGCTTGAAGCTATGTGTGCTCACTTCTCTTCCTGTCGCCGGTCACTTTCTTCTAATCTTCTCCACTATTTTAGATCAATACATATGTTGTTTACAATATTGATTGCTGATCTACTTCATATATTTATTGCATCTTACATGGATTACATAGACCTATATATTGTTATGCCATCTGATATTTAGGGGTTTGAATTTCCTCTGAAGGCAGGTCTAATGTTGTTATGCCATCTGATATTCTACTCGTAATTTATGATATTTAAAGGTTTGTATTTCCTCTGAAGACAGGTCTTATATATGGTTGATGAATGAAGAAGCCTCAGGTAAAAGGTAAAATTTTTTGCACGGATATTTTGAATCAATCTAACATTATGGTATGGTATTGGATGTTTGTATCAGGAATAGGGCTGCCAGCTGCAGCATATTCCAAGGTTGAAGATGGGGTATGAGGAGTAATGCTGTGACGGTGATGCATATGCATGAAGATGTTCTTGAAATGGAACAAACTAAGATGGACTATTTCTGTTTTCTCTTTTATTATGCATAATTTATGCATATTTCTGTTTTCTCTTTTATACTGTGTACAGCCTATTGTCTGCATTTTTCTTTCCCAACTGGGGTCATATTCTTTCCACTGGGACAGTTTGTTCAGATCTGTACTTTGGCTTGATTAAATAAGACGAAAGAAGATGTAGATGCTTTGTATATTAAGTGCTGCAGTAAGATAACAGGCACTTAATCTATTCTGAAAGCCTGCTGCCATGCATGTAAGTGTCATCTTACACTAATTTAATAAGAAAAATGATTATGATCTGTACTTTGAGCACATCTGTCTATGCTTAATATGCAGCATTTGTGAATGTTTAGTTACCATCAAAAGAAATCAAACCGGGATCTACCACTATTTGCATGAAATTGCTGAACAGTTGAGGAAAAATACACTAGAGGTTATGAAATGTCTGGAGAAGTATTAAGATTTCGCTTGTGGTTTGCCATGATGTTCGCCTGATGGAACCATGTTTCTTGAGGCAATGATCGCCGAACACACGATGGAGCAGCAGGTCCTTTATGTTTTACAGTAGAGAAATCTTAATGGTGGAGAAAGTCTTAAGTAGCCATACGGTGACTTACTACCTCATGATCTGTTGAGATCAATTGTTACATTTATTAAAGGCATCATCTCTAAGGAACTATCAACTAATGAATCTCTTATCTTTCAGTTTCCTCATTGGTAAGTACATCTAATGACTCCAGATCCCTTAAAAACCTGCATTGAATTGATGGCCCAATTCAGTTGAAACTACGAGCGTATAAAATAAGACTTCACATGAATTCAGACATGAACAAAAAGGTTGGTCAGTATTGGGTGAGCTCTTTAATTATGGGGTATTTTCAAGAAGCAGCTCTTTCAGGGGGCGTATGGAGAGAGGAATTAAAGTACTCTCAAATATTGATTCTCTTTCGGTAATGATCTTTCCTCTTATATCACTGATTAGCTATTTGGTAGCTGGTACAATCGGCTGCACTGGCAAAAATAAAAATGAACTCAATGAAAAAAAAAACTCAAATACTTCATTGTGTTCACTACAAATCCAAATACAGATTAATTAAGCAGCTGTAATACGAATAAAAGAACAACAATACCGGGTGAGTCGGTCTGATCCTTGATTTGCACTGAGAGACCACAGGAATAAATGCTCTTTATGAATGTTATAATCCTAATATAATAGTATTATACTCTTTGCAGCTATTTTCTAAAAGAAAGAAAGAGAGAGAACTGTTGTCAGTTTAGTGGGTGGTCGGATTTGGTTCAGCAGATTAAAGAACTGTAGGATTTGACTACTGCATACATTGATTGTGTCTGACATCTGTTTGTTTTTCTAATCACCATCTTTGGTGAGAATCGTCAAAACTTTGCACTCTCTAAAGGCTATACTCATACATGACCTCTGATTATTGTAACGCAGATTGTGCGACTCTTGATAAGCAAACAGCCAATTAACATCATACGTGTTTAACAATGGAATTCTGATGACAAACATGAACTTTAAGAAGAATTTTTTTAGGGCCTTTGCAGGCAATGTGCTCTGCAATTTGAGAACTCATTCCTGCTAGCTGTCTATGATAACAGGCGTTCAACATAAATCGAAGAATCAGGAATAACAAAAGCCTAACAAAAAAGGGAAAGAAGAAGCGAAATCCAACCTTCCCACGACTCCTCCTTGGTTGTTTTAGGCACATTGTATTGGACTTCGGTTGACATCTTTGTGTCTTTACCGTCATCATGACTCGATTACAGGAAGGTTAAGAATGATGTTCGTCTAACTATGTCATTTTTACTGCAAACTTCATTTCCATTCTCATGAATATTGTTGAAAAATAATAAAAAAACTATTAATTGAGTTTTACGATCGGACAACATCAAATCCTTTTAATTTGTCAATGTCTTGTCATCAAATGAAGTTCTCTTTACGGAATGGACAAGAAAGGACAGGGATAGAAACCTTCAGCCTTCTTTTTTTTTTCTTTTTTTTTGTTGACAATAGGATGTTCAAGAAACCTTGAACTTGAAAAGTACAAAAAGGAGTTCCTTTTTTTTTTAATTACTAATTGGACCACGATTTTATCAAAAAATAAAAATAAAGTGATTGGGCCACTATTGGAATTTTCTTTCAAAAATGCATTTGGGCCGTTGGTGATCAAGGCCTTTGTGAATGAACAATCATAGGGTAATGGGGCTTGGCTGTCTCGTCCAGGTGGAAAAAGAAACAAAAGTGTCTTCTTTTGCACCTGAAACCTTGTAATGTTAGTATGTTACACACTATATATTATGACTTATCATTGGAAAGTCCATGTCATGTTGCTATCTTAAGAGATATTTGTCTATCTTTTTTTTCTTGAAAGCGTTAATTATATTGATAAGGGCTCTTGACAATGAATTCTACCAAGAACAAAACATAGTCTCAGTAAAGACAAAAAGACCGAGGATCCAGTAGATTCAAAGAAAATCATAGTATACTGACCAACCAACAATACATTAAGTTACGGTCCACAAAAATGATTGAAAGAAGAAAATCATGAGGAAGGATCTTCCAGGGGATCATGCACAGGAGGCATAGAGTAAGTTGGGGTATTGGCTGAGGAAATGGAAGCACAGGAGGAGAGTGGGAAGAGGCTCCCAAAGTTTGTTGATTCATACTCCATGAGTGTTGCATTTCTGAGACTAATTGCATTGAAGCATCTCTCTCAAACCTGTGCCCAAAGTTACCATCCAGGAATTCATAAGGGATAAAATATGAAATAGAACTTGATTGCTTGTATTGCAGGAGTTACGAAAAACTCTAGCATTCCTTTCCTTTCAGATACACCACAGTAATGCTGGAATGAGCACATTCCAACCAGAATCAGATAAAATAAAGTTACAAGTATAAATCTAAAATATGATAGTATCCAAGATAAAGAGTATATTGAACGAAAAATTTCCAAACAATAGCAGCGAAAGGGCAATGAAGGAACAAATGTGAAACAGTTTCACAATGAGACTTACACAGGCTACAAAGATCATGCCCTGTCCAACCTCTATGACTCAAATTATCTTTGGTTAAAATCTTATTAGATACAGCCAACCATGTAAACAGTTTGATTTTTAAGGGAACCCAAGCCCTCCAATTAGGTTTAGTTATGTGGAATCTTAGTCTCCCATCATTTATAACAGTATAGTCCGATTTAACAGAATAATCAAAAGTAATACAATGTAGATTGTCTTGTTAAATGGGATTGAGCTTACCCTGGAGAGAGATATTTGTCTTGTTAAAGAGTGTCTTCTTTGCTTTCATAGCAACATTCGTGCCTTTATCTTTCGTGGTGTGTAGCTTGACACAAACCAACTTAGTTCTTCAGTTATCTATAGTCTTATCCAGAAGTTCAAAACAAAGGGCCCGTTTGAATATATTGTGAAAGTGTAGATTGTCTTAGAATCAAATAATGACCGTACTCATAAACAAACACATATTAACATGACAGATTTTTCGTATAATCCAAAGCAAGTGGGATGTGCATTAACATCATACATGTTTAACAATGGAATTTTGATGACAAACATAAACTATAAGAAGATATTTTTTTAGGGCATTTGCAGGCAATGTGCTATTCAATTAGAGAACTCATTTCTGCTAGTTGTCTAATGATAACAGGTGTTCATAAATCCAAGGATCTAGAAGAACAAAAGCCTCACAAAAAAGGGAAGAAGAAGCGAAATCCAACCTTTCCATGACTACTCCCGTTGTTTTAGTCACGTTGTAATGGACTTCAGTTGACATCGTGAAGTCTTTACCGTCATCATGACTCGATTACAACATGGACAATGATGATGTTTGTAAAACTTTGTCATTTTTAATGCAAACTTCATTTCCATTCTCGCCAATATTGTTGAAAAGGAAAAAAAACTATTAATTGAGTTTAATGACCGGTAAACATTGAATTCTTTTAATTTGTCAATGTCTTATCTAAGTCTATAAACATGACGAGTATGGCCTTATTCATATCTTTACTCTTTAAATTTAGATAAGTAGTAAGGACAGTAGAGATCCGTATTCCCTATGATTCTACTCTTACCTGCTCCATCACTCACGTTATAATATAAAACAGGTAAGCAAGTATAATCTTGTTTAAGCAAATTTTTTGAACATGGAGTGTTTAAACAAATAATTAAAATCACATTCTATTAATATATACATTAGAAACTATTAGAAATTAAGAATTCATAGTTAAAATATTTTGGTTGAATGTCCCATTACCAAATTAAAACAAAATTGCTAGACAAATATATAAAGCATTGTTCACTATTTTAGAATTTTAAAAGAAAACTAAAATTAAAAAAAAAAATAAAGTAATTAGAATAATGCAGGTAGACAGGTAAACGAGTAACAGATGTATAGCTATCCTTACCCATACCTTATAATAATATGGGTAAAACAGGTGACATGTAAATGGATAATAAGGTAAAATTATTTCCACCCTTATCTATTTAAAATAGGGAGGGTAAAGGTAGGTAATAGATAAATACCCTCTCTGTGTCTAATCTTATCCTCAAACAAAGTTCTCATTAGGGTATGGACAATAAAGGACATGGATAGAAACCTTCGACCTTCTTTGTTTTTCTTCTGACAATAAGGTGTTCAAGTCTGCAATCACTTGGTTGGTGAAGTCTTTTTGTGGTTGTACAAGAGATCGGGAGTTAAAAACCATTAAAAAAAAAAAGACAATAGGATGTTTAAGAAATCTTAAACTTGAATAGTACAAAAAGGAGTTTGTTTTTTTATTGATTGGGCCACGATTTTATCAAAAAAAAAAAAACTGACTAGGCCAATATTGGGATTTTCTTTCAAAAATGCATTTTGGCTGTCAGTGAACAAGGCCTTTGTGGGCTGTATGTTTTTCTTTTTCTTTTCTTTTTTGAAAACGGTAAGATAGTATTAATTTTTTACCTTGACTATGAAAACCACAACCAAGAGATATAATATGTCCAAAATTACAGGCCATCATGGAACTGAAAGTTCCCATCAAAAAGAGACAAATGAAATGAACCCAGTTCTAACCAAATAACACAGTCGTTATTCACCACAAAAATGACAAAAATGATGCGTAATACATTGATTAATAGTATTGGCAGCTACATCCCCTAAAAAGCTAGGCAAGTTGGGGATTGAATCAGATGGAGGAGGCAAGAGAAGATCAAAGATTCCCATGGAGGAAGCAGAATTGAGGGCTTGAGCTTGCTCTATGGTCCACATTTGCAACATGACTGTAACAGAGTGCAAGATTTTCTCCTTTTCAAAACCTGTAGCTAGATTTTCTATCCATTGATGTATTAGAGAAATAATATCATTAATAATTAAGGTACAGGGCTTACTACAACATCTAAAAATTATATTATTAACCAAACAAAACGATGAGTCGAAAAACCCTAGACGGTGAAACCCTTCTCGCTCTCGCCCCTGTGAACTCCTCCAGCAAGCGACGCGTTTCAACTAGAACGCTTTCAAAGCCTATCTTCTCGAGGAAGATGAGCCCCTAGCCTTTGTTTCAGAACTGGTTCTCCGACGCTCAGGGAAGCTCTAGTCCTCATTGACACCCTACTCCCAGCAGGTATCCGGATCTAGGAAGAAACTTACTTCCCCTCTTGTAGATCCTGTGTTTTCATCTGCCCCTTCGACAGACCCTCTTTTGGTATGGTTGATTGACAATTGATCTATGGGTCCTTAGGGATCTCTGCCCCTTTTGGGACATTTTTTTGCTATTCAGATCAGATCTAGCGCTTCGTCATCTCCAGGGTTTCTTCTGTTTTCATCATCTCCTGAGATACGACTTGATTTGATAGTGGATTTTTTCTTCCGGCCTATCGAGATTTCTTTGAGTTGGCTTGATATTCTTACATATTACTACCTGTGTGAAGATATGCGTGTTGATCTCTTTAAAGATGTGTAGATACTCCAATTTTGCAGAATTGTAAGTAGTCTTCTCAAGAGTGGAATTTTGGTTGTTAGGTTCTCAATCACTTTTTCCCAAAGTCAACTTGACATCTTAACCTAATTTCCTCCAGGAAACTAGCCTAAGCCTTTGTTTTAATCTAAAAAACCTAACAAACCCTAATTCTAATAAATCCTAATCCAAAATCCTAAACTTAGCTTAAACACTAATCCAAAGTCCTAAAACTAGCCTACACCCTAATCCAAAACCCTAAACCTAGCCTAATAAACCCTAATCCAAAACACTAATCCTAATAAACTCTAATCCTACCAAAACTCTAATCCTAATATACCCTAACTCAACCCTAACCCATACTCTAACAAACTCCTATAACAACATAAACAAACCCTAACAACCTAACTACCTCCCACTCTTTCATAACAACCTTAACAAACTATAATAATCTAAACAAACCATATAACGAGGACATTGCGAGGAATAAGTATCCTCGTAGCTACGTAACTCGTTAAATCAATATTGCGAGGATTTATCCTCACAATGTGCTCGTGTAGATTGCGCGAGGACATTACGAGGAAATATGTCCTCGTAATATCCTCGCCTTATCCTCGTAACTCCTCGCCAAATCCTCGATAAGTGCTCGTTAAAATAATGCGATTATATGTCGTTCCAGTTTTAGCGATGACATGTCCTCGCAAAGTGTTCGCTAAGTACTCGCCATTCATCATTATCTTTGCGAGGAAATATCTTCGCTATGTCCTCGCTAATACTGGGCAGTAAAAAAAAAATAATTTAAAATTCCATTGAAATACCTGTTACAATGACATTCAAATAACTGTTACAATGACATTCAAATACATTCACCACATATACAGATTTCATAAAAAAAAATTCCATTCCATTATACATCATAAGATTTCACATTCAAAGTTTTTACAAAAAAGTAGCTAATACAACACTGAAATATTTTAATACAAGTGGATACAGTAGCTAATACAAAACAATATATTACATATCACTTTCTTCGGGAACCAACTTGCTTTCCTTTACCTTTTGAGTGACGACGACGTCTATACTCC
>JAMKQA010056841.1:0-19076 GCA_024699735.1 Posidonia australis | reverse complement strand
ATCTATGCAAGTGCTAAAAGGCTCATGCCATGATAAAAACTGGGAAACATGCTGCGAGTGCATAGGGTCAATGATCATCATGAAAACAAAGCATTTGAAACCAAAGCGAGTTGATGGGTTCATGCATGAAAACGTGTGAAATACTTAGGAACAAGCATGATCTGGATAAAACGAGTCAAAACATGTGTATATGATGATCAAATGCGCATGCTTCTACGTGCAAGGGCATACATGGTGCATGGCAAAATATTATATGCAAGGAAACGATAGCTCATGTAGATTACATGCTAGAAATGCAAACATAGATTAGCATGGAGATTATTTGCATAAAATGCAAGCATGTAAATATGTAAACCTCAAAACATGGAACGAAACAGATCATATGAAAGGTTTTAAACATGCTTCATCCAAATACTGAAATGACATTAAGAAGATAAAAATGGAGGTAGAAAGCCTACTTCACGAAGTATTCCTTCTTGCAATATCAGAGATAAGAAAACCCTTGTTGCTTTGGAAGGCTCTAGGACGCAAGAGGGTGTTTCGGGGAATGAAAATAAGCTGCTAGATTGGTGGAGAGGCTTGTGCAGAGGTCGGTCTTTAGAGCAGAAAATGGTTGGTTGCAAGGTTTCTACTCAGGATTGTCAGCTCTCAGGATTTTTCATCTCCCTGGATTTTTCATCTCTCAGGATTTTTCATCTCATTGAAAGTGGTGCCTATGGGGGTCCTTTTATAGGGAACTCTCAGGGGTAAGTTACGGGTATAAGGAGAGCCTCACAGACGAAGAGCCTGGAATATTCCATGGCACATTCGCTGCTAGAGGTAACAACGAAGGAAGGTGGAAAGCCAGCAGTCGCAGCCTGCGCAGCGTTGTGCACCAGGGATGTGCGCTGGCTAAGTGCGCCACCTATGTGTGCTAAGGAAGTGTGCTAGGTTGGTGTGCTAGGTTGGTGTGCTAGGATGGTGTGCTAGGTAGGTGTGCTAGGTAGGTGTGCTAGGTTGATGTGCTAGGTAGGTGTGCTAGGTAGGTGCTCTCCCCTATTGGCCTGGCTTTTAGATTGGGTTGCAGGCTTGCTACGGGTTCAGGGATTGGTTCTAGGGTCAGCCATATCCAAAGCAACATCCAGAGTCTTATCAATGAGTCACCTCAAAATCGGGGTGTCTACACTAAGGAAGCAGGCTTAACTACGCCACAAGCACACAAGCACAAGCAACCCCACCTAGTCTCCGCAACACTAAATCTAGGCAATCCATTATTGCCTGACAAGCAGCAAAGTCTCAAAATCATTTCTTTAAAACCATTCTTTCTCTTTTCCTTTCAAAACCACATGCATGCATTTTAAAATCCTTTTATGCATACCTGAAAAGGTTGCTCTTGCCAACTCAAGCCCAAAACTACACAAAACACACATAGCTTGGTCCCACATAGTCTCTTGGTGGGCCAGACAACCAATAGTGTCTGAATACCCTCTATAGTACCCAGGACATCCACAATAGCAACCATAAAACAACCACAAAGCTTTTGCTATGTGTAACACAGTCGCCTTTGGACTAAAACATCCACCCCAAGCCTCAGAGCCTTTGCTCCAAAACAACGGTTTACACTAGACCATAACCAAGGAGCTACTACTCTCAAAGCACTATGCCTCAATTAGGCACAACACCACGCCATTTCTAGGCCAGAGTTTGATACCCTAAATCAGGACATAGCAAAAATTACAAGCACAATAATGTGTCAAGCTGCCCAAGGCCAAGCAGTCAACACTGGCTACAAGCAGTCCACCATGGAGTTACCACGATGTCTGCAGTGCTACGGACAACCACCCTATGGAGGAGTTTGCTCGTCCTAGCATCCTACCACTTGTAGGACCCTCAATGGCTAACCATATACGAGGAAAGCCTGCTCACCCAACTCCTCAGAGAGTTGTCCCTCTCTTGGCACAAATCACAGGGTACGCCATCTAGACGTTCTAGCCTTAGTACTTGGAACAACTAGAGTCTCTTTCACTTCCATGTCCAGCCAGCACCTTAACCCATAACTACAAACACCAACAAAACCATAAAAACCATGTGGATCTTAACCTAAGCAAGAAGCTCACAACCCCAAAGGTATCACCCATCTTTGGAAGGGTCGGTTGGGAGCATCGGTCTCATGGTCCTCCAAAAATCGCAAAACACATAGACCTCATCCTAAGCAAGTAGCTTACAATCCGAGAGGTATCACCCATCTCTAGAGGTCAGTCAAGAGCTTAGGTATCTTGGTCACCTTTAAAAAACCTCAAACACTTTCCAAAACTATTGCAAAATTGATGCATTTCTCTTTCCCAAAATCCTTTGGAAAACAATTAAATACATTTCCCAAAAACCTCACAAAACTCTGTGCCCAAAAGCAACATGAAAACCAAAACCAAAACTACAACTCAAAACACTGCCTCAACAGCTCTTTTGTCAGGCCTAGAAAGTCACACCAAGTACACTCAGAATATTAAGTTCTGGAGCCAAAGTGTCTGATGCCTACTGGCCTGTGTCTCACATGAGCTACAACCAACTTAGTATCAAACACCTCAAACTGTGCCACTGAATACCTAATTCAATGTACGATGCCAAACCATACCCTAACTCCAATCCGAGGGTGAAATATGAACCCTATTGTCCATCTAATCCATTTAAGGGAAAGACTAAGTATTTCTGTCATATAGTCTTTTATCTTATTTACAACAGTTAGGGATCTTACTAATTTATTTTAGGCAATCCCTAGACTATTTCTAATGATCATCCTAATTATTATCATGCCAAAATTATCTACAAGGTTAATATCACACTAAACATATCAAAAGCTATTAAAAACAAGTCCCTAAGGGTGTAAATGTAATTTACACAAAATTTAAGGATTGAAAAGTAATTTCCACAAAGTTCATGGATCAAAAGGTAAATTCCACTGAACTTAGGGAATGAAAGATAATTATCTCAAAACTTAGGGACCTAGGTGTAAATTTACCAAAGCTAGGGACCTCAAAGTAATTAACAAACTTGAGGGGCTAAACTATAAATTTCCCAAGACACTATTATCGATTAACCATGATTAAAATTTTGACACTAAAAAATCCATTCTTTATCTAAAAATCATAAACCACACACCAAACTAATGATCTCGACGAGCTCTACAATCTAGTACCAAAAACACAAAGATCCGACCAACGGATCCCAAAAAATAATCAAACAAAGCCGATAGATATTATTCATCCCACACAATAAATACGGTCATAAATGGCCTACAAATGTACAATAAATTCCTAGAAATTTACTACAATTATAAGCACACTACCATGCACCTATGATCTAAAAATGAAACCAAAAGGAGCTTATAGGGTGTGTACCTTGCACTAGAGGTGTAGCGATGACACGAGCGACGCACTTCCTCCGGCCACGAACCTTGGGTCTTCTCCTCCTCGCGATGGTAACACGACGACGAGCATGGTGACAATCTCCTCTCATCTCTGGCCACACCCATTCTCTCTCTCCCCCTTTCGCTCTCTCTCTCTCCCCCTTTCTCTCTCTCTCTCTCTCTCTCCCACTCTCATCCCCCTCTCATCTCCCTCTTCTAACGCGAAGAAGGAGGAGAAGAAGAGGCATGAAGGAGAAGGAAAAGAGGAGGAGTGAGGAGGAAGGCATGTATGGGCAAATGGGAGGAGACAGAAGCAAGAGAGAAAAGAAAAGAAAAGACAAGAAGGAAAGAAGGAAAAGAAAGAAAGAGGAAAAGGAATCTAAGGTACATGATCCAACCACATGACTTCCCATGTCCGTGTGACTTTTGCAACAAGACACCAACCACCTGAGCATGCCTATAGACCTCCGTGGTCTAGGTCAAACTCTCAAACTTCCATAAGGGTCAGTACAACACCAAAATCACTCACCACCAAAAAGGGCCAGAACACACATTACAGGCACAGAACGCTACTAGAGTTGTGTTTTACAATAAACACAGGAAACTCAGCATCTAATGACTCAAAAATCTATTGAAATACCTGACCAAAGATGCTAAGTCAAGTCTAGGTTGTTACAATTAGGATCTGAAATTTTCAAAGGATAGAGCGAATCCCAATTCAAATCCCCCATAGACCCTTGAAATTTATTGAAAAGAGAACAAAAGTGCTTCTCAATTTCAATGCAAATTCTTTGAGGAGATTACACCACCTCCCCATTAATAAGAAAAGATGAAATAGTATTGATTTTTCTTCTACCATTAACTACTTTGTGAAAGAAAGCTGTGTTAAGATCCCCGGCATTGTAGGGGAGAAATCCTTGATGCTTGATGGCTTCCCTGTTTATTTCTTTCAATATTTCTAGAAGGATATTAAGTTAAACCTGTTTGCTATATTTTATTACCTATATGAGTCTAATTAAGGATCTAAATACTTTAAAAGGTATGAACCAGACATTTATTTCATTAATCCCTAAGAAAGATAAAGCAAAAAGCATCTCAGACTTTACACCTATTAGTTTGTTGTACAGTAGTTATAAAATCATTTCAAAGTATCTTGCTAATCGGTTTTATCCTTTCTGAATTCCCTGATTGATAATAATTAGAGTGCCTTCCTACTAGATAGAAATATTTCTGATTGTTTTTTGGTTGCCTAAGAAATAATTCATTACATGCATCAATCTGGGATGCCTGGTATTGTTCTTAAGCTTGATTTTGAGTAGGCTTTTGATAATGTAAATTGCGAATTCTTTATTAATGCACTTAGAGGTATTGGATGTTGGGATAAATGGTTGTCTTAGAAAAAAATGTGTATCAGTATGGTCAAATACTCTATTCTAGTAAATGGCTCCTCAAAAGGTTTTTTTGGAGAAATAAATGGTCTGTGGCAGGATGACCAATTGTTGCCTCTAGTTTTGATTGTAACTACTTATGCGTTCAATAGAATGTTAGCACATGGGCTCCAAAACAATCTTATCTCAGCAATTCAATTTCATAGTGTCGAACCCAATGTCCTTAATATCCAAAATGTGGATGACACTATCTTATTTCTGTTTCCCTTGAATGATTGTGTGATTAATGTTAAAAGAATATTGGGATGCTTCCAAGCCTATTCTAGGCTTAGGATAAAATTTCACAAATCCTTCATCTCTGGCATTGGTATCTCGCATGAAGGGATTGAAAGATACTGCGACATACTAGGATGTAAGTGAGAATCGTCCTTACCCATTAAATATTCAGGACTCCCTTTAAACGATAGAAAAACTTTATATAATGATTGGGTTCTTGTCCTTGACAAATTAACATATAAGCTTGCCACATGGAAGGCTAAGTTTCTATCAATTAGGGGTAGACTAACATTGGTTAACTATGTGCTATCTTCTATTCCCACCTGCTTTTTATCTGTCTTGCACATGTCGGTTAAAGTGGAAAAAGAGATTGACTATATCAAACGTAGGTTCCTTGGAATATTTCTTTCAATGTAAAAAAAGGTTTTCACCTTGTTAAGTGGTAGAATCATTGTAGAGCTAAAGAAAATGGTGGTTGGGGTATTATTAATATTTGAAACTTTAATTCTATTTTAAAATGTAAATTATTCTAGCAATTGTTTAGTGGGTAATTCTAAGCTCAAGTGGCCTGATTTAATGAAAGGACATTATTTTTCCAGAAATCAAGTAGGAACTTATTAAATCCTGGATCTAACGTTGGCTCTCCTCTATGACAGGAACTTAGATGGTGTTTTCCTATATCGAATACCTTTAAAAAATTCACGATGCATTATGGGGGAAAATACAATATTCTTGGAGAATAAGTGGGTTGATAATATCTCTTTAAAAAATGCTATGCCTGATCTTTTTTTGCTCTCTAATGTGAAAAAGGGATTGTTCAAAAAATCCATAGAAAGTTTCACTCTGATTTTACTTCTTTGTTCTGTAATCCAACTAGTTTTACTACTAATTTTTGACTACTACAGACTCAAATGGACTTATTTTCGGATATTCTTCAGAATCTTACTCTCAATGATGATTAGATCTAGATAGCATCTTCAGATAATTTATTCTCAGTGAAAAGTTATTATTCTATCCTTAATAATGATGGGTTATGGTTTTCCTTTATGAATTGTATCTAGAAGTGTTGGGTCCTTTTAAAAATAAAGATTTTCGGATGGTTGGTTATTCGTGATAAAATTCTTTCAAGAGTTAACTTAGAATAAAAGGGATGGTCTGGACCTTTAAATCATGTTTCTTGTGGATTTAATAGTGAATCCTCTTGTCACATCTTGCTTCACTGTCCTCTAGTGTTGGACATATGGAATTTCTTTCTAGATAGTTCTTCTTGTTTATCTAACATATCCACTACAAATGTATTTTCTTTGTTTACTCATTGTAAACACAAATCATGTAAGAAGAGCTAGAACATGCTCATTCTGGCAATTTTTTGGACTATTTGGTTGGAGAGAAACAATAGGATCTTCAAGAATTTATTTTGGCTAGTACATCACATTCTTTTTAATATGATTTCACTTATTAGATATTGGATAGATAGTTTAGGTGTAAGGTAGGAGATAGTGGGTATTTTAAAGGCTATAGAGCTTATGCAACAGGATTGGGATCAGCACCATGTTGTCAATGTAGCCTTGGTTATTGCTTGGAACCTCTCCCAGGTTTCCATTGCTCTTGACGAGCCTAGCAATGTTGTTACTACCTATGATCCTCTCCACTCGAGTACTTGATCTTGTGGCCAGTTGATGTGTTTTATTTTGGGAAACTTTGGTACTGATGTGAGTTTGGAATTTTAATTCATTAGACTGTAATTTTGTGGGTTGATGTGCCATATTTCTTATTTGGTAATTTGTATTTTGGTACTTCGTACTCTTCAATTGGTGGTGGTTTTCATAGCCAAGTGCTTATATTATATAATTAACTATTGATTACAAAAAAAAAGCATACAACAAGAAGGGTGGAGGGAGGGGGAAGGCATTCAAAAGTGCACTCAACCATTTCGTGGTAGGGACAAGCAAACTGCCAGAGTGGAGGTGAGGTAGGTTCTATCCTGGATAAGCTCACATCGAACAGGTGGTAAGGGTGCAAATGGGTGAATAATGATTATCTATTTAGTATCTGTAGACACCCCGATTTTACAGTCACTTGACAGCAGACTACTCTGGAAAGATACTTTGGTTGTGACCACCAAACCTAAACCCTAACTCCACCAAAACCCTAAATACACAAACCAACTCAAGCCCAATCAGGCTCACATAAGCCCACTCTGACTTAATCAAAAATCAAAACCAAAGAAAACTCAATTAAATCATCAAAAACCTAAATTAATCAAATAAAAACCCAAATTAAAACTAAAATTAAATAAAATCCACTTCAATTCACTTAAAATCCAAATTTAATCAAGTAAAAACCCTAATTAAAACTAAAATTAAATAAAATCCACTTAAAATCCAAATTAATTAAGCAAAAACCCAAATTAAAATCAAAATGAAGTAAAATCCATTTAAACCATTTAAAATCCAAATAAATCAAGTAAAAACGCTAATTAAAAACAAAATCTAGTAAAGTCCATTTAAACCCTAATCTAGGTTAATTAAGTGCAAAATCCTAATTAAAACCCTAATCAAGTAAAACCTAATAAAATCTAGCAAAAATTAAATCTAATTAAAAAGAAATGCTAATCCAAACAAAAATCAAGCAAAAAAACAATAAAATCAAAATCTAAGTCAGAACCCTAATAAAAACCAATTAAACCAAAATTTCAACTAAATCCCTAATTAAATCAAGTAAAAAAACTAATTAAATCTTAATTAAAACTCAAACACAAAACTTTAATCCATTTAAATTTAGAAAAACCCTAAAATAATAAAACCCTAAAACCCATCATTTAAAATTAGTTAATTAAATCACATAACACCTTAAAATAATAAAACCTTAAAAACCCTAATTTAAAATCAATTAACTAAATCACAAAAATCCTAAAATAATTAAAATCCTAAAAACCCTAAAATAATAAAACTCTAAAAACCCTAATTTAAAATACAATCACAAAAACCCTAAAATAATTAGAATCCTAAAAACCCTAAAATAATAAAACCCTAGAAACCTTAATTTAAAATCAATTAATTAAAACACTAAAATAATTAAAATCCTAAAAACCCTAATTTTAAACCAATTAATTAAACCTTAAATCACAAAATCAAAAATTTAATTAAAATCACAAAACAAATAACCTTAAAATCCCTTAAAAACTAAAAAAACAAAAACCTAAAAACTCTAAAATCAAAAATCCAAAAAACCAGGCCCAATTCAGCCCACAGCAGCCAATTTCCCCCTCAATCACAAACTTTACAAAACAGAAAAATAATTCCGGCCATCCTTTACCGCCGACGACCTTGAGTTTCCTGGTGAAATCTTCGACAAGATCCCTCCATCTCCAAAGCAGATCCCTGATTCTCCCGCGATCCCCGACCTTTCCTTCTCTAGCACGCGCTTGATCCAACGGTGCTAGCCCTTTGAGGAGTAGGATCGACGACGCGGAGAAGCCTGGCTGCAGTTTAAAAGGTTCGCCGTCGACAGACACGTGGTCTCCTCTTCCAGCGTGCTTCAAACCCACAAAGGAGATCCCCCAGCTAACCATCAATCCCCCACGTCCAGAGCTCCCTCTTCAGCCAATTCTTCACCCTCGGAACCCCTAGACACCGCAGCCAGAGTCGCCCCCAGAGAAGCGCTGCCGTTATATGCCTATAGGAACAGAAGCTCCACCCAGGCAACCCTTTTATTTTGCTTCGAATCTTCATCCTTAGCTCCATCTGGTCTAGTTGAAGCCCTTTGAGTAGCGCTTTGCCAGAGACCGTCGCCCCTGCGCCATCTCCTTCCCCTTCGATGGTGGGTTCACCACCACCAGCGAGGCCGCAGGCCTCCTCGTCTAGGGGAGGCCCATTGGGCCTCTCCACCCTCCTTCATCCTCTTCCTCCCTGGGTCCCCTTCAATTAGGAAGGGATCCTTTGGCCTCCTACGGCCAAGAACGCCGTCGCCGTCGCTTTGCAATCGCCGGTCCTCGCCGTCGAAGTCCCCATGCCTTCTGAATGCCCCTAGCACTCGCGACCACCTTTAGAAGCTCCGCCTTGCTGCCTGTAACCTTGCCAAGCCACTGCGCCGTCGTTCCAAAGCCTGGAGTGCTACCTGTACTTCCGTCGTGCCTATTGTCAGCACAGGAGACGGGGGGAGCACCTCAGGTCACTTCAGTTCTCGTCGACGCCTCTAGGAGTCTCCTCGTGCCTCCCTGAAGCTTCTTCGGTCCTCACACCTGCTGTTCCAGCCACCTATCGCTACTAGCTTCCTTCGTCGTCGTCTTCTCTGGCATCGATAGCTCCTCGCTGGGGCCAGAGGCGGGGAGGGCATCTCAGGCCTCCCTAGCCTCGTCTAACGCTGCAGAGAGTCTCACCGTCGTCCTCTCTAGCCACCAGGACTATTACTTGTGCCCTCCTGTTGCTGCACCACCACTGGACAATCGCCGGAGCTCGCGCTGGAGTGAGGTTGTCGGCGATCTGCCAGTGAACTTCGAAGGAAATAGGATTTAAACTAGGTCCATTAGTTTAGGTTTTTTTACGCTTAGGTTCTCTTTTCATTTCTTTTAGGTCCTTTTCTTTATGTTTAAGCCCTTGTAGTTTTAAATAACTTTTATTTCTTTATTTTGTTTCTGTAAGAATTGCATATAGCTCCCTGTATAATTAAATTTTCTATCTTTATTGCATTCATACATGTTTCCTCACATTTAAGTCTTTGAGATTATATTTTCTTAGCAACTAAGTCCTAAACATTTGCATCATGCACCCAGAGCTTTTTAAAATGAGTTTTCCCTATGAGATTTGCATTATGAACCCTAAAAGATTTTAAAATACACTGACCATCATAAAAGTTGAATTTTTATCACGTTTAAGCCCTGAAATTTTGCATGTAAGCCCCTAGATTCACAACATACAGTCATTGAGTAGAGGAAATTTGCATCCAGATCCTTAGACTAATTTAAAATGCATCATTTAGGGTTTTAATTGTTTTCACACTCATTTTTGACATTTTTCATTTCTTTCATTCATAATTTTGCACTAAAACATAGTTTTCATTTAAAAATAATGTTTGCATTGTAAATTATCAAGGTGCAATTCTCACACACCAGTGCCACAATTTCATTGAATCCATCATCTATACACTAGGATAGAAGTCATTGAATATATTTTAATCAAGCTTTCCCCTGTTTTGCGAATTTTGCACTTTGGTCTCCCTACTTGTCCTTTACCATGTTTACATCATTTTCTTGTTTTTAAGACCTTGTCCTTTTCATGTTTTCTTGCAAATAACATTTTCCTGACATTTTGCATACATTTTGGCATATTTTAAACCATGCATCATCCACATACACACATTTATCACATCTGGCCATAGAAATGACCAAACTACCCCTGTGCCACCAATTCATGCACATGCATGTTAGTTTTTACACTCAGTCATGCATAATCTTTGTCTAAGTTATTCCTCAGCATCTTTTACACATTTAGGTACTCTTTCATGCACTTCACATAGTTTTTCATCACATTTGCACATCATCCCATCCTTTTCGAGTAAGCATGCATCCCATGTGGTCTTTTGTGGATTTTTCCTTATTTTGTTTTTGAAATCCTTCACTCGACATTCGATTTGATTTCCTTTACTCCTACATTTTGGATTTTTCGATTTGATTTTGATTTCATTGCACGAGGGCATACATTAATTGACCGAAAGGCCCACATTGGCCCGATCATGGATTGTTTTCCCTTTTTTTATTTTTATGACATTTTCCATGACATTTTTATGACATTTCACTTTTAATCCTTTTGATATCAGTGTGATTTTCTAGAACATTCTTTCCAAAAACATCGTCATTTTATGTGATTTTCTTCACATGTCACCATTTACCTGATTTGCGCAGACTTCTTTGCAATTTTTCCATCTTGATTTCCGCAATGTTTTCTATGATTTTGATGATTTGAGTTGGTTGCATTTTTTATTCTCCATTAAAAGAGGCAATTCACATCTTGCACCTTTTTATAAGATCAGGTGGCGACTCCATTCTTTTCCTTTTTATCCTATCTTGCACCTTCACCATCTTGGCATGGCTGTGGCTTTTTCCCTTTAGTGCGACTCCGCATCGGATCCCTAGGCGGGCATGGTCAATGTATCCATATGCACATTTTTTCTGTATTAGCTTACGAGTTAGGTCTTTAAAATATCATAGAAAGATCCTTAAAATTTTTTAAACTTGTCTCTTTCTATAAAACCTTAAAAATTACATGAAAATTCATTAAAATATTGAAATTTAGCACATACTTTGTCGCTATTATAAAAAAAAACACACAAACTCAAAATAGAACACTAAAAGACTTGGATACTGTAGATATCTCATTTTTGCATTTTTGAGAGTTAGTAAGGATAGAAACCTATGAGGCACCTCACATCTCATTACTAAGGATTTAAAACATATTTTGCAGATTTTCCTTGATTTCTTTAAAACATTCTTAATTTTACTTGATTCAAGGTCGTTAGCTGTGGCAAAGCTAACACACTCGAACTAATGGTAGGTTTGAACCCCTTGAACATTTTTGGTACGAGTTGCTAGGCAGAGCTAACACTCCCACCATACTCAAATTGGTGGCAAAATTGAGTATTTTGTTCTTAAATGAAATGTTTTTAGGATTTTGTAGAATTTCTGATGTATTTCCAAAAATTTAATAGATCTCCGTGGATTAAAGTAAAAGACAAGAGAAAACTACAATGACCTGGATGTTGTCCGTATGGTAGGCGATTGATCTTGACACCAATTCACAAGGAAACTAATCTTGTCACCATTAGTTGTAGCGCCTAGATAATCTAACACCTATGGCATAGGCGTCGGATATCTTGGTTGTCTCTTTCAACATATTTTGTCATCATAGGCTTTAAACTAATATATGGGGCATTTATATATGTTATCATGGTATTTCTCATAATTATTATATTTTCTATGTTTTTCTAGCACTTAAATATATTTGCTTATCATATAAATCTTTATAAATATCAATTAATTCAGGAAAACTTTGAAATATGGATTACATTAATTTAAAGTTATTTATCTTTATTTTTATGGAATAATTGAGATTTTATGTTGGTTATTATTTTCTTTAATGTTTTAACTACATTAAATTCACATAATATCTAAAAATAAAGAAAAATCTATAATATCCCAAGTGATTGAGACTAATCATGGATTCCCACATCTTATTTCTTTGATTTTTAGAAAATATGATATAAATCAAATGTGCTTAATTTGTAAGTATTGATTTGATGTTCAAAATTCCTTCTAATTTATCTCAATTATGAAAATCATGGATTTTAGGTAGATTTGGTCTTGATTTATTTTTAGATATATGCTAGATATTTTAGGATTTCGATTTTTAAAATTTTACCTTTTTTGATCTCTCAATGCCACATGAACTAGTGACCTACTGATGTGGAATATATATTGTCGTTCAGGCATTATTCTCTACGTGATGTAGAAAATGGAAAATCCACTGTAGTTGCCAATTATTATGGCGACTAGCTCACATGGAATACATCATTGCCTTTTAGGCATAATTCTCCATGTTATGCGAAAAATGGAATCTCTATTGGCATTATCAGTCGCTACGACGACTTCGCTACACCTGTCATCGCTCGTATAGGCGACGAGATCAAAAATGAGATTTCCTGCTAAATTCCATGATTTGGTACCTCAGCCTCTATAAATAAGCACCTTATGTCAACTTTTAGAGGGGATGAGTCATGACGAGTGCTGGACACAAGGGGATGAGCCTGAGAAACCCTTGAAGCCTTGAAACCCTGAGAGACCTTTAGAGATCCTAAAAGAGAGGAGTCTAGTTTTTTTTTTTCTTGAGAGAGAAGTGACCCTTGGATTGTGAGAGAGTCATAACATCCCACTCTATCTAACCTTGCTGTGAAAGCTTGGAACCCCAGAGACCACATCCTTCTGAAGTTGAAATGTGTCACTGGAGCTTTGTCACTACTCCCACTTCCCTAGTTTGCATCATATCATCAATAGGGTGAAGGGAGTATTCGTTTCCTTTGTTCATTTCTTTTTCATTATTCACATCATAATTATAGTTAGCCATTGCACTTGCATGCGGGGACAACCCCTAATTAGTATTCAGTCTCTTTTATTTATGATTATTTGTTGTTTCTTTGCTATCGTTTACTACACTTGAACTATTCCAGACCTATTTTGTTTTTGTTGAAGGAAAGAAACGTCTCACGTAAAACGAGAAAGTCACTAGACAGCATCCTATCGCCGACTTAGTGAGCTAAGGATCCACATCATCTCTCCAGAAGGCATCTTGTCAACCATCAAACAACCAAAAAAGACAAGTGGCGATCACAAGGATGACGACGTACATGGAAGTGTCGACATATACAACAACACCCAACAAAAACATCCAAAGAAAAATTGACGATCATGGTGAGATAGGCTTTTGAGCCAACCCTCGATGCTACGTAAAATCACCTTTCCTTCTTCATTTACTTTTCATAGGTCTAGGTACAGTTTTATGTCCTAGCAATCGTACGCATAGGATTTCGTGACGTCCTAGACCTTTTATTGGGTTTTTCCTTAACCAATAGGACCTAGTTTCCCTCATTGCCTATTCGAGTGGCACCAAATCTCGTAGCACTAGAGGAGGGATGCTTGTTATAGGGGCGATAGAATTAGACTTGAGTTTTTTTACCGTAGATCTCTAATTTTTTGTAGTTTGTGTTTTTTTTTTCGATCTACAGTAGCAAAAAAAAATCCAGTCCACTTGTTCATCTCAAATTTTTAACGGTTTTTAGGCTTTGTTTTATGTCTACCACTAAGGCAGAAACGTTTTGCTTGACAGTAGAGTTACGGTTCCTTAAGGGAATCTCTCTAACTAGAATAATCAAGTCAAGTGAACTGGGCCAGTGGAAACTGCTCTCCCATGCTTCATACTTGATCGTGATAGTTAGATTGGGACTTTAAGGTGCTTTAGGAATATATTACTAACTCCTCCCTTCTCACTAAGTCGGTAATATACCTTAATACATACTTGACACGTATTGTTCCTTGTTTATTTCTCGCTTTGTAGTTTGCTAACATTTGACCCTAATGACAGAATCTTGGGTTGCGGGCTCTTATTTAGAGAGACAAATCTGTAGCCTAGACCCTCTTGGTGGACTTTAGAGATGGTCAAAGAGAGGTACCCAAAACCAAAAAAAAATCCCATTGTGTAACCCTAGAACCCAAAAACAAAGCCTTATTTCTAACCCTAGGATCCTAACAAGTTGAGTGATTGTAGGTTATATCAATCAAATAACTACTTATCTTAACCAAATAAAATTCACACTCTATTTGAAACCTATGTGCATAAATAGACTTATTTAGGGCTCTATCATGGATAGATTTTTACAAGGACATGCGTTGCCTATTTCATTGATGTCAAGCCATGTCGCTTGTCCGATTGGCGATGAGTTCTGTTGCCTTCTGTATAGGCAACTTTTCTATAGGGACTGATTTGGTGTTATTGGTGGACTTTGGTAACATCAATACACACGTTGAGTGACTTGTTTGCAGGTTGTGGTCTGTTTGTGACTGAGGTACAGTTTACAAGGGCATTACGGTAGCAAATTTAAGTGGTCAATTACTTTGCTTTATTAGAGTTGTAATTCCTTTCCCATTAAGTCCATCTAGTCTGTAATCTTTTTTTTAGAGCATTTGTAATAGTTAAAAAAAAACAAGTTTGTAATTTCCTTCTTTCTAGAGTATTAGAGTCTATAATCTTTCTACAAACTTGTGATCCCTTGAGAAGCAAAAGCCAACAAGGGAGCCCATCTACATTATCAGAAGCAATATCACACGACTACACCTAGGCAATAATGGACATACCTAATACATGTGTAGTAGGGGGTGATCAAATCCTTTTCGTCACCTAAGTCTATATCCCTCCTAATCCAACCCACTATTCCACTCCTCCATATACACAAACCAATCCTCACATAACCTAATATCCCATCATAGAGTCTGTCAAATCAATTTGTCGTTTCCCATTACTCCATGCAACGACCTAATTTTAGAAGTGGTGCTTTGGCCAAATAATTAAGGTGAGCTTCAGGTGTGTTGGGCATTGGGGGCCTTAGTGCCCAATGTGGGACACATTCTCAGTAGTGTCTTACGCTTGAATTGTGGGTTTCTTGCCTGTTGGTACTGTGCGGTTGTGTGGTTGTGTTGGCTCTCATAAGACTTTTGTGGATTTGTCCTAGGCTGTGGAGGTTTGGTGGTGGGTCCTTGATGGCACGAGTCACGCGGATGTAGGAAGTCACATGGTTGGATCTTGTGCTGTGCTTTTTTCCTTCTTTCTTTCCCTTTCTTTTCTCCTTTTTCTCTTTTCTTCTTTTCTTTCTTTTTCTCTTTCCCCCCACTTGCCCCACCCACCAGTGCTTTCCTCCTCTCCTCCTTCTTCTACACTCTTCTTCTCCTCTTTCGTTAGAGGGGGGACGAGAGAGGGAGAGATATGAGAGGGGGATGAGAGGGAGATTTGGGAGGGGGAGAGATGAGGGAGGGAGATCAGAGAGAGGGAGATGAGAGAGAGAAAGAGAGGGGGAGAGAGGGATGATCGAGAGAGGGTTGAGAGAGTGGGGTAGAGGGAGGTGGCTGGAAGAGCTTGCCGCTGCCATGTCGCCTTCTTGTGGAGGAGGAGGAGAGGAGCTGCTTGTGGCCGATGAGGAGGGAGGCATGGTGCCGTTCGCCGCTCGTCGTCAGTGCACCTTCGGTAGAGGTACGCACGCTTAGGTTTCCTTTTAATTTCCAATTTGATGCCTAGAGACATGATAGTGTGAATTGCATGTGTGTGGATGCTTGGAGTGGGTTTGAGAATTTATGGTGATTTATCGTGTTATTTATGGTAATTAATGGTGGTTGTTGGTTTTGGGTTCTTTTTTGGCCTATCTGTACTTGGAAATTCATATTTCCGTGTGTGGTGAATGGATTTTAGTTTTGTTTGTTGGGTTTTGGGGTAGACTTGATGGTCTACATTATATATTTTGTTGAGATTTTATGGTGTTTGTTTGGATGGTCTGCCCAAGGCTCCCAGTTGGGAGAATTTTCTGGTGTTCTGGTTCAAGCTCTGCCTGAAATCTGACAGAGTACCTGGGGCGCGGGACATGTGCGTGGTCAAAATGCACTGGTTCAGTAGGGGTTTTGGCCTCTAGTCTAGGGTCTATCTGCTTTCTGGTAGAGTGTCTGGGGCACGGGTCATTCACGCAGCCTAGATGCGTGGGTTGGCGAGGCCCATGTTGTGTGGGTATTGTCCCAAACTTTTGGTTAGTTGAGTGTTGTAGCTAGTGCTTTTACCTTGTAGGTAATCCTAGAATGCAAATGATTAGGATAATCATTAGAATAGTCTAGGGTTTGCCTAAAACGAATTAGCAAGATTCCACCTCGGGTGTGGGTAGAATAAAAGATGAAATGATTTAGAAATTATAGGTTCTTTCCCCAGATGGTTTATACTAGACTTTAGGGATAATGATAGCATCCATAGGTCTAGAGCTTATGTGGTTTTGTGTGTGGTGTACTGAATGGAGTATTCAGTGGCACTATTTTGGGTGTTTGAGCCAATCTAGCTGTGCTCCCGAGGGACACGAGTCAATAGGTCTTTTACATTTGGTGCTAGAGCTTATAGTTCTGGTTGTGTTTGCTCTGCTGTGGTGTCTTCTAGGTGGGTTTGACACTTAAAGGATGTTTTTGTTGATGTTTTCTTGGGTTGTGGTCGTGGGTTGAGTGTGGTGCTTGTGAGCCCAGATGCTCCCAAGGTGTTTTGCTTGGGCCTAACAGAAGAGCAGTTGAGGTTGTGTTTTGTTTGTGATTTCTCGAGCTTTGGTTTTCGTGTCGCTGTTGGGTACAGTGTTGCTTGAGTTTTAAAGGATATTTAATGGTTTTGAAAAGGTTTTCAAAAAAGAGAGTTTTGGAAAGCGAAAAGTACAGATTTGGAAAGAATTTTCTGGTGCTTTCTATTTGCGTTGGGGACCAACAGACTAAGGCGAGTGTTCGTCGGGACTTGGAGGTATGACACTCCTTGACTACTGTTCATGGTGCCGAGGTTGAGGTTCGCGGGTAGAGGTGTTTCGTGGCATGACAAGGAGGTGTGATACTCCTGCTGTCGCTGTGAGTACTGAGGCTCAAGTGTTGTCGGATGTGGAGGTATAAGATTCCGTCTTGAGCACCGTGAGGAGGCGTACCCTGTGGTAGCCAGTGTGAGTGGGATGCATGCCCCATATTTGGTAGTGTCTTGAGACACAAGACTGCCTTCCCAAGAGGGATTGGCTTTGTAAGGGTTTACCAGGTGGGAGACTCGTAGGACGGTGATCGCTCTTGCACAAGGTGGCTTCTATGTGGTAGTGCAGATGCCGTGGTCACTCCTCGGTGGCCTACTTGTGGCCAGTGTTGTCTACTTGGCATTGGGCAGTTCAACACATTGTTTGTGCGATGACCTGGTTCAGGAAATCAGGCTCTCGGCCTAGAGGAGGTCGTGGCTTTGGCACCTGTTGAAGCGTAGTGTTTTGGGAGTGGTGGCTTCGTTGTTTTAGGAGTGGTGGCTCTGTAGTTTGGGAGCAAAGGCTCCGTGGTTTGGTGTTGTGCTTGGGTCTAGAGGAGACAATGTTGTGCAGAGCAAAGTCTCTGTAGTTATGCTTTGGTGTGGTTTTGGGCTTGAGATGGCGAGGGTAGCCTTTTCGGGCATGCATAAAAGGTTTTAAAAGTGCACGCACATGGTTTTGAAAAGGAAAAGAAAAGGATGGTTTTAAAGGCATGGTTTTGTGGTTTTGTGGCCTGCTAGGTAGTGGTAGACTACTTGGTTTGATGTTGCAGCATCCGAGAGGGATGCTAATTCTTGTGTGTTGGGCATCGGTAGATTGCCCTTTTGGTTTGGCGACATCCGAGTGTGTTGCTTGTACTTGGCTGTCCTCGGCATAGAATGTTGAGTTGTAGGTGGGGTGTGTGTTGGGTGATCATTGAGTGGTTACTCACGTGTGATTTGTTTTGTGTGTTTTGGTAGGAACAGGATAGTAGTTGTTGGTTGTTAGTGCATATAGGAGGAGTCACACCGCCACACATCAGGGATCTAGGTGAGTGTTAGGTTAGTTTTAGTTCTATTGTTTAGTGGTTTTATTTTATTGTTGAGAGTACTTAGCCTTAGCTACATTATTAGTGTAAATGTTGGATAATATTAACGATAAAACAAATGATTAATTGGAAATTTATAGCTAGGTTTAGTAGTAGCGACTTGGTGGTCGTTACAGTTAATATCAGAACTTAGATCCACCTAGGAGCACTAGCCTAGGGATATCTGGTAGGATGACTCTGTAGAATTGCATATCATGCATTCCTACACCTTGATTTTATTAATTTTCTTTACGTGTGGTGTTGAGTGTCTTCGGCTCTAGCTCCTATTTGGTGAGAATTTTATGCGAGGGACCACGAGGAATCTGGGAGTGACGGTCTGCATTCTCATTTGGAGATGGACATTGACTCCTTGTTGGAAGGATTCCTAGTGATTGGATTTCTTGTGATCGTCGTTTTAGTTGGGCTTCTTTGGAGATAGCAATTGAGAGCGGAGCGTGAAGTAGCGTTCGCTAAGGTTCCTCAACTCCGTGGAGCGTGGTGTGGTGATGTCCACGAGTTTTACGTGGGATAAGTATTATTTTGCTTGTGGGTGTGGTAGTGGTTGTTTTCTAAGTAAGACTCTGTGCTGGTTGGTAGGGTAGGAGACCCTACGGTGCGTGTGGCCAAACAAGTCGTGTTGCTTAGAGGTTGTTCACGTCTGCTATGAGTGTTGGTCTGTTTGGTGTGCTATGTCTGCAAGGAGGTAGGCCATTGTTTAGCTTTGCCTTGCCTCTTCAAATGAGGATCATTGGTTATGGCATAAAAGACTTGGCCATGCCAATATGGGACAACTCTCTAAGTTATCCAAAAATGATCTAGTTATAGGATTACCAAAAATTGATTTTATAAAAGATAAGTT
>JAMKQA010056840.1:0-20772 GCA_024699735.1 Posidonia australis | reverse complement strand
GGAATGGCTGCTATGGAGGTCCTTTTATAGGGATCTAGGGATAGGTTACTCAAGAGAAACAAAGGGTCTTGCAAACGAAAAGCCTCGAATATTCGTTGGCACATTCGTTTGCAAGGGTAACAGCCTGGAAGATGGAAGGTCAGTAGCCGCAACTGGGCGCCTGATTGGTGAGCCACCTTGGTGCGCCACCTTGGTGCGCCCACCCAGCTCACAAAATTCTGGACTCTGGCTTGCTAATGGGTTTGGGGCTTGGTTTAAGGACTGATCACATCCAAAGCAACATGAGGATACTCATCTCCGGGTTACCTCAAAATCGGGGTGTCTACAGCTATGCTTCTCATTAGTTAACAAAATCACAACAAAGGACTACCCAACTCGGGATCTTGATATGGTTGTTGTGGTGTCTGCAACGGAGATTGGATGACACTACCTTTCTGGACACAACTGATGGAATTGTGTGTGTCTAAGATCGTCCGACTGCATGGAGACCCTATGTCAATGGAGTCCGATATGGATGCCAAGTTTACATCCAGACTCTGGAGGACGCTGCAGGAAGCATTTAGCACAGTGTTGAATTTCGAGTGCAATATTTTCACCCTTAGATAGATGGACTAACTGAAAGAGCAATTCATACACAGGAAAAGATGTTCAGAGGCCACTTGGGAACATGAGGTAGATGCTCTATCATGGTATCCTCATGTATCCTATTAGAAGTGAATTTCGAGGACAAATTTCTTTTAAGGGGGTAGGATGTAATATTCACACCATTAAGGGTTGATTGCGAAATGGAACCATGGATTTGTAGCCCAGAAAACCCAATGATGATGTAATCCGACATTGAGGATTGAAATCTATTTATGTAATTTGGATAAGCTTGGACTTGATTATCTGTAATTATGTGGTTATTTGTTGGTGAATTTGTGTTTACTTCCCTGATTTTGTTCACTATTTTCCTTGGTACTATACTGTAAAGGTCAAGCGAATATAGCAGGCGACGGTAGCAGAGGGTAATATCTAAGGCAAGTACTAAGCGAATATCATTGGCACGAATAGTAGGCAGATAGAACTGGTGTGAATAGCAAGCACACAGTTTAGAATATAGTAATAGTCACCTTTGTTAGAAAGATCATAGTAAAATGCCACTGCCACCCATATACTACACCGTTCAACCCGAAAACTCAGGTGACTGTCGATGATCGAGGAAGAAGGTTTAAAAGAGGAGAGAGACTGATGTCAAGAGAGAAAGGAAAAGAAGAGAAAAGAGAGAAGAAGGGAAAAAAACCAATAGGGAAACTAGAAAGGAAAAGCGAAAGAAACTTTTAAAAGAATAACAACAACAATGAGAGCATGCTTTAGTTTCTCGCAGATCTAAACCTGTTCTAGAGCTGATGTCAAATGAGTAACTCTTTTTTTTTAATTTGTTGTTAGTCAACATGTTACCTATTTTCTATACCAAACATCATTTTAATGCAAGACCTTCAAGAAGAGTAACAAGATCCCGTCGAAGATCACAAAAATATTTAAATCTTATACATCAAACATTGAGTACCAATGGATACATTGCATCTGGATGAGAGAGAAAGAATATTTGATGCCTTATTGATAATAAGTAATCCTTAGAGCCATTTTTAGTGTAAACAAATAATATATTAAACTAACAATCATATTGGACTTATGTAAAACTAGTTTACTATTTCACCTGAGTGTGCCATAGAGGATTATCGTGCTCCTTTTACAAAATTAATCAAGAAAAGGATGAATGATATATACTATAAAGTAAGGACAAATGCATTGGTAAAATGTCCTAAGCCTCGTAATGATTATCAGGAAATCAAGGCATTTCCTCCACATAAAGGAGAGGTAATGTAACATCCAGGGTCTAGCACAGAATAGTATCCAGAGGTCCAGAAATGATATATCTTGTAATTGAGAATTTGTTATGTAATATGGATAAGCTAGAGCTCAATGTTATTGGAGACATTGATTGATGTGTTCTTATTTTCCTGGTTTGGCTCTTGTTTTCTCTCTAGCTCTATTTTAAATAGGCGAGGCAAACCTAATAGGCATGAATAGTCAGTGGGTGTAGGAGGTGTAGGGTTCTGGTGAACCTAGTACGTGTGAATGACCAGCGAAGGTTACCATCATGAGTTGCCGACACGTAGCCCTGAATACAATAGCCATAGTGAATGCCTCCTGATGACTACTGCCTAGATTCTTTGCCAACACCACCACCTACCAATAGATGACCCACTGGTCCCACCCTCGTTGCACACCACTAGATGGCTTGGGGCTATTTAAAACCCCAGATGCTTCCTGTGTGGAAATAAAAAGAGGAGAAAGAGAGAGTTGAGAATAGAGAAACGCAAGAGAGGTGAGGTGAGAGAGGGGAGGAGGGCTTCATTGGAGGGCCGTGCACCACTGGAGCTCTACCACTAGAGGATCGTTGTTGGAGGCAGAGGCTGTTCACCGGGGAGGAGCAAGGGCCATTGGAGCTTGCCAAAGGTCGTCGGAGAGCTCGTTGTAGACAGAGAGAAACACTAAAAACCCAAAACAGTACTCATTTCCCCCTCTCATTCCCTTCCAAGAATCATGCATAAGGTTGCTTAAATGTGTAGCTATGCATGCTCAGATTGATTGGTAGCAAATATATGATTTTTCTTGAGATTTTATAAGGTTCAACGATGGATTTTTCATGCCCTATGTTATGGGCTGGGATTTTCAGTGAATCATCCCAGTTTTTACATAGCTTTGGTGAATCGATGCATGGAAATGTGTAAATACATGCTCTGTATGCTTGGTGATGATCCATAAGTGTTTCTATGAATTGTTGATAATTTTGTGAGATTTTCCATCGATTTTGTTGAGTTGAGTTTTGTAGATATCCCATTTTCGTATTTCTGAGAGTCCATTTAGGATAGGAACCTTTGAGGCACCCCAGATCACCTTTGTAGACACTCCATTTTGGCAACAACTTGCAGGAGGACCTCTTCAGCAGAGCTCACTCGGCAACGATGACGCAATTCTCAACACCCATCTGTGAGCCTTATCTTCAAGCTGTTGAGAAAGAATGCGCAGGTCCACTAGAATAAGGAATGTCAAGCCACCTTCGACAAAATCAAGCAGCTCCTCACAAAACCTCCTGTCTTGGTTTCACCCACACCAAGACCCCTATTGCTATATCTCTCCCCCACTCAGCACTCCATGGGTGTAGTCCTTGGGCAGCACGATGAGTTAGGACGTAGGGAGAATGCCATCTACTACCTGAGCAAGAAGTTCAACGATTGCAAAGCCAGGTACAGTCCTATTGAGAAGATCTACCTATCCCTTGTCTGGGCCACCCAACGCCTTAGGCACTATATGATGGCATATCCGGTCCTTCTCCTATGCCAACATGTCCCCATGAAGTACTTGTTCCAAAAGCCGGCATTAGTGAGACGATGTGTGAAATGGCAGATGTTGCTATCCCAATACGACATTACAATTGTCACACAGAAATCTATGAACGGGCAAGCAGTAGCGGACCACCTAACTAACTTACCACTGCCAGAATACAAGCCTTTGCAGACGCTGTTCCCGGATGAAGACATCCTATTTGCCATGGGAGATTCAGATTCAGAGGAGCCAGAAGAGAGGTTCCATTGGCATATATACTTTGACAGAGTCGTTAACAAGAGGGGTAGAGGAATCGGTGCAGTATTGTCAACACCCCAAGGACAGATGACCCCCTTTTCAAGAAAGCTCACTTTCGAATGCACCAACAATGAAGCCGAGTACGAGGCATGCATCATGGGACTGCAAATCACATTAGAACATGGTGCACGAAAGCTACAAGTATATGGGGATGCCATGTTAGTCATATCCTAGATCAACGGTGACTGGAAAACTAAAGATCCAAAGCTCATGCCATATCACGAATATCTCCTACGGCTCATCAAGGAGTTCAAAGAAGTGCACTTTTCCTTCATGAGTAGAGCTAAAAATTCCTACATAGATGCACTAGCAACCCTTGCCTCCTGGCTCTCAATACCTGAATAGTGCACTGTTGATGTATTGGTCACCCGAGCAAAGCAGCTCATCAATTGCATGAGTATAGAGGAAGCAGACCTGGCAACAGAGCTTCCATGGTATCATAACATTAAAACCTTCCTAGAATCAGCTGATCACCCAACCAGCACATCGACAGTAGATAAGAAGACCATGGCATGCCTGACGTCAAGATACGTGTTGAGTGGAGGGCATTTGTACAAAAGATCATATAACCAGATGTTTTTGCAATGTGTCGACAAGATGGAGGTCGATACCATGATGCTTCAAATCCATGCCAGGACATGTGGCCCTCACATGAATGGAATATTGTTAGCCAAGAAGATCACGTTATAGTGCTACTTTTGGTCAACCATAGAAGCAGATTGTTGTCGATTCATGCACAAATGCCACAACTACCAGATTCACGGGAACTTCATACATGCTCCCCCTCAGTAGCTACACAAGATGTCTTCACTGTGGTCTTTCTCTACTTGGGGAATATACGTTATCGGAGCCATCCATTTGGCGTCATCCAATGGCCACAGCTACATCCTGGTGGCCATCGATTACTTTATCAAATGGGTGGAAACATCCTCTTACAAGACTGTCACAACTATAGCCATAGATAAGTTCATCAAGGTCAACATCATGGCCCGATACAGGGTGCCACGCTCCATTATCTCAAACAACGGCAAGAATTTCATAGCTCAGAGGTTGAAGGATTATCTACAGAGCCTCAAGATCACATATCACATATCCTCCTCGTACCACCCACAGATGAACAATGTCGTGGAATCAGCAAACAAGAACCTCATCAAGATCCTAGAGAAGAGCGTCAAGACGCACAAGGATTGGCATGAAAAGCTTCCCTATGCGTTGTGAGCCTACAAGACTTTGGTCTGGACATCAACGGGAGTGACACCTTACTCATTGGTATATGGTATGGAAGCGATCCTACCAGTTGAGGTAGAGGTCCCATCGCTCACAATATTGAGAGAGGCTAAACTAGAAGAAGCAGAATGGGTTGAGGACAGATGCATCCAGCTAAATTTGATCGACGAGCGCAGACTACAAGCCATGCACAATGCCCACTGTTACCAAGGAAGAACGACAAGATCATATCAAAAAAGAGTCCGACCCAGGAGCTTCACACCAGGTGATCTGGTTTTGCAGGCCATACATCTCCCTGACGGTCGAGGCAAATTCTGACCTAACTGGCATGGTCCCTATATCATCAAGTGAGTCTATTCGGGAGGTGCAGCAATCCTCAATGACATGGACAATGTTGGGCTATTCGAGCCAATCAACGCATGTTATCTAAAGAAATACTACCAATGAGCGGAAGGCGTGTATCCTCGCCTTGCAAAGTATCCTTTCACACATCATGCATCATCCACCACTCCATCATGCATACATATTTCTAAAATAAAAAGGCAATCCATGCAAATCTAATCCATAGCATTTGCTATTTTGCTTTCGTGCACATCGGCAACTTAAGCATATCAATAACTGCATGCATTGATGCATAGATGCATCAACATCATAACCCGATGACAAAAATTGGAATAGCTAGCCTACTTGAGAAGGGTCTATACCTCTTCAGTTGATACTACCCAGACACTCTAGTGAGCGAGGGAGCCACCATCCAACCATGATTAGGTGAAATGTCCAAACACCCATAGGGACTTACACCTCCAAAGGGAGACAAAATGTTAGGAGCGAGCATGAGTGTGAGCCAAAAGAAAAATAAACATATCCACAAGGGCACAAAAGAAATAAGGAGACAGAAGTTGTAGATAGAAGCTAGCCCTAAAAGAGAGAGGCAAGTAGGCCAACTCTATCCCTATCACTTACCTTGGGGACGAGTTGAAACAAACATTTCAAGAGCCCAAACGACCAACAGGACTAGCCACCCCTCGCTTATAATTACAGCAGCCTCATCTTAATCCGAATGCCGATTACTCCCAAGCAAGGCTTAGCGCGAGCCTACAAGCCTAAAAGGAAGAAGAAAAAAAGCCAAAAGTCAAAAAAATAGGTTTAAGTCCCCAAGAGTTTGGCACAGTGCCTAATCTACCGAGTCATCCATTCTGGAGAGCCACCCACAACCTAGAAGTTCGGGTAGTGTCTTGTGAATCAAGGTCTTCTCCTCTTCTCAAGAAGGCATCATTAGCATTCCAAATCCTAAGGGTGATACAACATGACACTATCATTCCTGCATGCATTATCATTTCTCCACATTGCAAGGTCTCGCTGGGTCCTAAACTAGGGGCATGTTAGCTGCTCTTTGGGCAAAGATCTGGCAGAGGCTACTGTACACCAGGGGCATGTCAGCTGCCTTTATGGTGATAACCTTCCACGTCAACCAGGGACATGTCAGCTGTCATTTTGATTGACCTTTTTTGGGACAGTATCTTCGTTCTGAACATGATGTCTGCTCTATAGCTCAAGCGCAAGATCAAGGATAACAATAGCCATATCCCTCCAAGATCAGAACAAAATCAGAATATTAGTACACCACTAGTCAGCAAGCGAGAACACAATCGATAAGCCAATGCCAAAGTCAAACTCCCCAGAGGTCAGTCAGCAACACGACAATGAGCCTAGAGAATTGTGGGAAATCATCTAGCAAGTCCACCTTATTCGAGGAAGAAACAATGCCCTTGTGAAACCATTATCCAGCCAAACCCCATGTATAAATGTAGAATCTGAGCAACAGTTTACTCGGATCAACCATCATCGTCCTACAACACCGATGGCATCAAGTGAATGAGCAAACAATGACACAACGAAGCAGGCAAGCTACAAACAAAGACAAACCTCCTGGCTAACAAGCAAGTTACAAATAGTCCTTATCCTCTTGTCTCGTGACTCCACTAAGTCCAGAAGAGATCTTAGCCGTTGATCCTTGAATCCTAGGACCAATTAGTTTTCCCTTTTGTCTTGTGACCCCTCTAAGTCCGGAGGAGATCCGAGCTGCTGGTTTCATGAGTCCTAGAACCAACCTTTATCACTTTTCCTGGTGACTCCTCTAAGTCCAGAGGAGATCCGAGTCACTGGTTCCTTGAATCCTAGGACCAGTCCTTTTTCCTTTTGTCTTGTGACTCCTCTAAGTCTGGAGGAGATCCAAGTCACTGGTTCCTTGAATCCTAGGACCAGCCCTCATCCTTTTGTCTCGTGACTCCTCTACGTCTAGAGGAGATCCGAGCTGCTGGTTCCTTGAGTCCTAGGAGCATCCTTTATCCCTTTTCCTCATGACGCCTCTAAGTCGGGAGGAGATCCGAGCCGCTAGTTCCTTGAATCCTAGGACCAGCCCTTATCTTTTTTTCTCGTGACTCCACTAAGTCCAAAGGAGATCCGAGTTACTGGTTCCTTGAGTCGTAAGACCAGTCTTTATCCCTTTTCCACGTGACTCCTTTAAGTCTGAAGGAGATCCGAGCCGCTGGTTCCTTAAATCCCAGGACCAACCCTTATCCTTTTTGTCTCATGACTCCTCCAAGTCAGGAGGAGATCTGAGTCAATGGTTCCTTGAATCTTAGGACCAATACTTTTTCCTTTTTGCCTCGTGACTCCTCTATTTCTAAAGGAGATCCGAGCCATTGGTTCCTTGAATCTTAGGACCAGCCTTTGTTCCTTTTCCTCGTGACTCCTCTAAGTCTAGAGGAGATCCGAGCCGCTGGTTCCTTGAATCCCAGGACCAATCCTTATCCGTATGCCTTGTGACACCTTTAAGTCTAGAAGAGGTCCGAGCCGCTGATCCTTGAATCCTAGGACCAACAATTTTTCCTTTTGTCTCGTGACTCCTCTAAGTCCGAGAGAGATCTGAGCTGCTAGTTCCTTGAGTCCTAGGACCAGTCTTTATCCCTTTTCCTTGTGACTCCTTCAAGTCCAAAGGAGATCCGAGATGTTGGTTCCTTGAATCCTAAGACCAGCCCTTATTCTCTTGTCTCGTGACTCCTCTAAGTCTAGAGGAGATCTGAGCTGCTGGTTCCTTGAGTCATAGGACTAGCCTTTATCCCTTTTCCTCGTGACTCCTCTAACTTCGGAGGAGATCCAAGCCGCAAGTTCCTTGAATCCTAGGACCAACCCTAGCACCTGTACTTTTTGTCTCATGACTCCTCTAAGTGTAGAGGAGATCTGAGTCACTGGTTCCTTGAATCCTAGCACCTGTACTTTTTCCTTTTGCCTCATGACTCCTCTAAGTCTAAAGGAGATCCGAGTCATTGGTTCCTTGAATCCTAGGACCAACACTTTTTTCTTTTTGCCTCGTGACTCCTCTAAGTCCAAAGGAGGTTTGAGCCACTGAACCTTGAATCATAAGACCAGCCTCTAACCTTTATCCTTTTACCTCGTGACTCCTCTAAGTCTAAAGGAGATCCAAGCCGCTAGTTCCTTGAATCCTAGGATCAGCATTTTTTCCTTTTGTCTCGTGACTCCTCTAAGTCCGAAGGAAATCTGAGTCACTAGTTCCTTGAATCCTAGGACCAACATTTTTCCCTTTTGTCTCATGACTCCTCTAAGTCCGGAGGAGATCCGAGTCGTTGGTTCCTTGAATCCTAATACCAGTCCTTATCCTTTTGTCTCGTGACTACTCTAAGTCCGAAGGAGATCCGAGTCACTGGTTCCTTGAGTTCTAGAACCAATCTTTATCCCTTTTCCTCATGACTCCTCCAAGTCCGAAGGAGATCTGAGCCGCTGGTTCCTTGAATCCTAAGACCAACCCTTATCCTCTTGTCTCGTGACTCCTCTAAGCCCAGAGGAGATCCGAGCTGATGGTTCCTTAAGTCCTAGGACAAGCCTTTATCCATTTTCCTCGTGACTCCTCTAAGTTCGAAGGAGATCCGAGTTGCAAGTTCCTTCAATCCTAGGACCAACCCCTATCCTATTTGCCTCGTGACTCCTCTAAGTCTGAAGGACATCCGAGTTGTTGGTTTCTTACATCCGAGAACCAACCCTCATCATTTAGGCTGATATCCTAAACTATCACTTAGGCTGATATCCTAAACTATCACTTAAGCTGATATCCTAAACTATCACCCAGGCTGAAATCCTAAACTATCACTTAGGTTGATATCGTAAATTATCATTCAGGTTGATATCCTAAACTATTACCTAGGTCGATATCCTAAACTATTATTTAGGCTGATATCCTAAACTATAACTTAGGCTGATATCCTAAACTATCACTTTGGTTGATATCCTAAACTATCACTTAAGTTGATATCTTAAACTATCATTTAGGCTGATATCCTAAACTATTACCCAAGCTGAAATCCTAAACTATCACTTAGGCTAATATCCTAAACTATCACTTGGGCTGATATCCTAAACTATTATTTAGGTTGGTATCCTAAACCATCACCTAGGCCGATATCCTAAACTATCATTTAGGCTGATATCCTATACTATCACCTAAGCCGATATCCTAAACTATCACTTTGGCTAATACCCCAAACTATCTGGTCGACATTTGTCACATTGTCCAAAGCAGGTTGATACCCCAACCTATCCAATTGACAACCATCACATTGTCTGGAGTGGGCTGATACCCCAAACTATCTGGTTGACAACTGTCACATTGTCCAGAGTGGGTTGATATCCCAAACTATCCGATTGACATCCGTCATCAGTCTACCCTCAATCGGCAAGTCCGATATCTTTCCATGCATCCTTTCAGGCTGAAAGGTTTGTCATCTCCCCAGTTCCCCTTGTTGTGCGACAAGCCCGATAGCCTTGTTCGGGCATCCCTTGGTAGGAGTTTGGAAGTCTCTCGTGCTCCCCTCCATGGGCTGGTGGGCTACCCACTCGTCGTCAGCATCGTCTTCATGCATCGTTTGCATCATGCACATCATGCATCACCCGGCATCAAGGTCAACCCTTGCATCAACATCATGCATGAGCCACAAGTCATGACTTTTGGTGCATCCACCGAATAAATGGTTCACGGCCCCACAGCAAGTACCACTCTCTCGTAGACTCAGGCGGGGTGTCTTGTCAACCCTGAGCATCGGTCTCTGTTCCCTCGACTTTGCTCAGGGAGGGGCATCTGTAGACATCCCGATTTTGCAGTGACTTGGTGGTAAGCTCCTCCGGAAAGATGCTCTGGTTGCGACCACCAAACCTAAACCCTAACTCCACCTATACCCTAGCTCAACTTAAACCCACTCAAACCCCCTCAAGCCCATGCAAACCCACTGAGGCCCATACAAGCCCACTCTAACCTAATCAAAGCAAAAACCCATAATTAAAAATCCAAACTAAAATGAAACTCACTTAAGTCATTAACACCCAAATTAATTAAATTAAAATAATTAATCCAATCCAAAACCAAGTAAAATCCACTCAAATCAACAAAAAAGCCAAATTAATCAAGTAAAAACTTTTAATCCAAACCAAAATCAAATCAAATCCACTTAATATTCAAGATAATTAAGTAAAAAAACCCAATTAAAACTAAAATCAAAATAAAATCCATTTAAACCATTAAGAAACTCAAATTAATTAAGTAAAAATCCTAAAACATTTAATCCTAACCAAATCAAGTAAAATACATGTAAACCATTTAAAACCCAAATTAATTAAGTAAAAACCCTAATTAAAACCAAAATCAAGTAAAACCCAATAAAATCCATTAAAAATTAAATCTAATTAAGTAAAAACCCTAATTAAAACCAAAATCAAGTAAAACTCAATCAAATCCATTAAAAATTAAATAAAAACCCTAATCCAAACAAAAATCAAGCAAAAAACAAATTAAATCAAACTCTAAATTAAATCCCTAATTAGATCAAGTAAAAACCAATTAAATCAAAATTTAAACTAAGCCCTTAATTAGATCAAGTAAAAACCAATTAAATCTAAATTTAAACTAAGCCCTTAATTAAATCAAGTTAAAACTAACTAAATCTAAATTGAAAATTAATCATATCCAAAACTAAAATCAATTAACCAAATCCATTTAAACTTAATTAAAACCATAAAATAACCTAAAATAACCAAACCCACATACCTTAATTAAAATCACTTAATTAAATTATGAAACCCTAAACCTTAAAAACACAAAAACTTAATTAAAATCACAAAACCTAATCAAAAACCCTAATCATAAAACCCATACCTAAAAACCATAAAAAACCTAAAACTAAAACCCAAAACCCTAATTCTTAAAACCTAAAACAAAAACCCAAAAACCCTTAAAAACACAAGCCCACTCCGTAGGCCCATTCTAGCCCACAAACCCCATCCATTCTCTTCAATCAAAAACCTAGGAAATAGAAAAATAATTCCGACACTCATCCACCTCCGGTGACAGCCTGCAATCTTTGACGCCATCTCAGGCCATCTTCCCCAGCGTCCCCCGCGATCGCCGATGCCCATTCCTCCTCCCGTGCAATCTCCGGCGAACCCCCCTCCAGCTCACGCCGATCCAACGACACTCATCCATAGGAGAGGGAGATCAACGTCGCTAGAGAACCCCGTCGGCGTTTAAAAAGCATCCCACTGCCGACAGCAAGGGAGGCTGTTTGAAAACCCAGTGGAGTCCCTTCGATACCCCTGAGAAACGCAGTAATCCCCCACATTTAGAACCACCTCCTCCAATCCCTTTGCAACCCAGAAACCCCAACCACTGTCACCAGAGCAACCATCTGGAGCATCATCGACCAGCCTCGCCTGGAGAGACAGCGACCATCCCTAGGTAATTTTCCCCCCCTTTTTAGTTTTACATCACGTTTTTTTAGGTCTGTAAAGTGCCCCTGAGGCCTTTGGTTACGTCTCGCTAGAGCTATCACCCCTACGGACTATCTCCTTTCCCTCCGGGGGTGGGTTCACCAACACCAGCGAGGCCTGTGGCCTCTTAAGTCGAGGTGAGGCCCCTAAGGCCTCTCCTCCCTCTTCTTCCTTCTCCTCCCTAAGCCCCTATTGCTCAGGAGAGGCTTCCCTGGCCTCCTGTGGCCAAGGGGAACACTGCCATTGCCCATGCAACCGTCGAGCACCGATCCCCCACAGTGGAAGCTACTGGAAGACTTCGATCACGCCCACTCCAGGCCACCACCTCAAGGAGACTCACCGCCTCGCCATGGACCTCCCCACACAGCCACGTCGTCACCTCAGCCTCTGGAACGTTGCCCCTGTCGCTACAACGTCCGCTGCCGACACAAGAGCTGGACCCTCGCCGACACCTCTAGAGCATCCCTTGTGCTGCCCCGAAGATCCTCCGATCCTCGCCACACCGTCCCAGTAGCCGCACCACCTCCAGCCACCTCACCATCGTCTTCTCCGATGTCGACAGCCCATCGTCGGAGCCAGAGATGGGGGGAGTACCCCAGGCAACCCCAACCTAGTCCAACACGCCGGAGAGCCCAACCGTGCCTCCCTCCAGCTTCCTCGACCATCACCTGAGCCCCTCCGCCGCCGTGCCACCGCTAGTACCTTGTCGGAGCCCTCGCCGGCGACTAGAGTGTTGTTGAACTTCAAAGAGCATAGGTTTAGGTTTGGTCCATTAGTTTTAGGTGTTTACACTTAGGTCCTTAGATTATTACTTTTAGGTCCTTAGTTTTAAATAAGTTTTTATTTCTTTTGTTATTTCTATCAAAATTGCATATGGTCCCTTGCATGTTTTATTTTCGTCATCCCAGTTCATTAATATCTATTTCTTCACATTTAAGCTCCTGTAATCATGTTTTCCTTGCAATCAAGTCCTGAAATTTTGCATTATGTCCCCAGAGCTTTTTTAAAATGAACCTTCATTGTGAGATTTGCATTCAGAACCTTAAAAGCTTTGTAATCACATTGATCATCATAAAAACTTAATTTTCATCACATTTAATCCCTAATATTTTGCATGTAAACCCTTGAATTCATAAAATACATTTACTAAGTGTAGGAAATTTGCATCCAGGCCCTTAGTCTAGTTTAAATTCATTAATTAGGGTTTTAATTGTTTTAACCCACATTTTTGACATTTTTCACTTTTTGATCACATGAGTATTTGTAATTTATCACATGAATAAAGTTTTCATATCAAAATCATGTTTGCAATGTAAATGATTTCTGATTCCACATTTTGGTCACATTTGCACACTTTATGTAAATTTTACACATTAGACCCTGAACTCTTAGGAAGTTACTAAAATACAATCTACACACATCTCACACCTTAATGCCACATTTTCCTTTATTTCATAATCTGAACATTAAGATAAAAGTCTCTGAACACACTTAAATCATGACTTTCCCTTTTTCGTAGATTTTGCACTCTAGTCTAGGACCTCCTTTAAAATTGCAATCTGATTTTCCAATATCCATTCTCTTTTTTATCAAAATGTCTTTTCACCTTAATTTGTGTGATAGTCTTCTGCTTTCTGATTTTGCAAGGTTTCTCAAGTGGATTCGTTGGGAATTTTACACTTTAGTCCCTGTACTTGTCCTTTACCATGTTTACATCATTTTCTTGTATTTAAAATGTTGTTTCTATCACGTCTTCTTGTAAATAATATTTTCCTTGCATTTTATAAACATTTTTTCATACATTAGACCATGCATCATGCACATGCACACATTTATCACATTTGGCCACAAGAAATTACTTAATTGCCCCCATGCCATCAATTCATGCACACGCATGTTAGTTTTACACTAAGTCATGTCTAAATCATTCCTCATCATCCTTTATATATTTAGGTGCATTTTCATACATTTTGCATAGTTTCCACTACACTTGCATATCATTTCATCCAGTTTGAGTAAAGCCTGCGTTTTGTGTGATATTCCGTGGACTTTTCCACAATTCATTTTCAGAGTCTTTCTCTTGACATTCGATTTGATTCCCTTCATTCCACACTTTTGAATTTTTTGCGATTTGATTTGGATTTCATTGCTCAAGTGCATACATTAATTAACCTAAAGGCCCACATTGGCCCAATTGCGTATTATTTTTCCCTTGTTGATTTTTATGACATTTTCCCTATTCCGACAATTGGGTTGACCCCATTTTTGACTCTTTTGATATCAGTATGGTTTCCTAGATCATTCTCTCCAAAAACATTGTCATTTTATGTGATTTTCTTCATATGTCACCAATTGGCCATTTTGCATGGATTTCTTTGCAATATTCCCGTTTTGATTTCCATGACATTTTCCATGATTCGGATGATTTGAATTGATCCCATTTTTTATTCTCTTGGTGTTGATATGGTTTCTCAGATCATTTTCATCTAAAACATCGTCATTTCATGTGATTTTCTTTGTTGTTTCATGTTTTGTTATTCCATCATTTCGTGTAGGTTTCTTCGTAATTTTCGCATACATCTTGCGCATCGATCTAGTCATGATTTGGCATTCATATTAGCATGATTTGGAGAATGATCTTGGCTTAGCAAGCATTCATTTACATTCAACCTTTAGCAAGTGAATTAGACTAAAGAGACCGAGTTTCTCGGGCCCATGGGGTGCCTAATACCTTCCCTGTGTGTAACAGGAATCCTTATCCATTCTCTGGTTTGTAGACATTTGGCCTTTTTAGTTGCATCACATGTATTCATCCTTGTTGTGGTTTGTTTGTGGTTTTCCTCGTCTTTCCCTTAAAAGACTAGGTGGCGACTCCGGTTTTCGTTTTATCCTATCTAGCGCCTTCACCTACTAGCATGGCTGTGGCCTCCTCCTCTAGTGCAACTCCACGCCAAACTCCCGGGCAGGCATGGTCACAGGTTCCCTTTGCACGAGCTTGGTCGATAGCCAATGAGTGTGCGGAAACCCATCCAACCGTGCCTCTGCCTTTCCTCCCTCTCTGGCTAGCCATCCATAAGGTCCTCTGGTGCTCCTTGTCGCCTACATGGTAACCGAGCCTAGAGCTCCGTAAAGGCTAAGTGGAGATGGCGGATAGGACTGCATATCATCTTTTCATGCCTAAACATATAGACATGCTCATATGCATCTATACATGTTTCCCATGCATCCAATCATAAGTTTCCATCGCTACATTTCAATTCGATGCAATGAGAAGCTTGCAGTCTATTCTGCAATTCAACTAGTAAATTCCGATGGTGCAACTAGATAGCGTATATTGTAAGTAGATCTAGTCGGTGCAAATCACCGACGCAACCTCCAGGTTCAGAACAGACTGATTAGCTGAGCAAGTTGCATCATTCTATTTTGATTTTTTTTCTTTTGATCTTGCATGATTCCATCTGTTTCTCTACTTGCATTACATGGTTTTCCGACATGTTTTCTCAACATCCCACATTCATCCAGAGGGTGATGATGTTTACCATGTCTATTTCTTTTGACTGCTAGTCTAGAATTCACATAGCATGATTGAGCAATAGATTGTATGTTTTTTTGCCCCATTCATCTCTCTTACATTGGCATGTCATCAAGCATTCATTCATTCTAGACTAGCAAGCATACATGCGCATTGGAACACAAGCAAGCGATTAGTCTAGAAAGACTGAGTAATCGAGCACATGGGGGTGCCTAACACATTCCCCATACGTAATAGGAGTCCTTACCCTTTCTCTGGCCTACCATGACTAATGTGTTGTATCCATTAGGCACGGAGCATGCATACATTCATTTGCATCTATCTGCACTCATTTACATCATTTTTCTCGCATTTTTGTGCATTCGGTTTTCCTCATCTTTCCGTTAAAAGATTAGATGGCAATTCCATTTTCTTTTCCTTTTCCTTGCTTTTCCTTGGTGTTTTTGAGTCGACTATCTTGGTCACATAGGGATATTAGAACAGTAGTCATGGATCATTATTTCATTACATTAGGAATTTGTAATTTTCATTCTTAGGCACTTGTAATAGGTTATAACGTAGTGTTATAAAAGGATCTATAATTTTCATTCTAAACACTAGTAATAGTCTTGTAAAGAAGATCAACAAAGGAAAATTGGTCAAAGATGATAGAAGCGCACTATTCTTACATCGACTACCCCAACGTGTCTACCACTTCAAGCACGTCAACACTGAACTTCACTGGTCAACACGGGTTCCTCTTCAACACCCTGACTTCATATGAAGGCCAATCACACGAACAAAGGGGTATTCCCATTGTTGGGAGGAGGAGGGATGTGCTATTCCCAACCAAGGAGTGCCCCATCGTCGATCAACCTACAAGGGATAGCCAACCAAACCCATCAATCCATGGCCTATTATAATTCCTCTAGTCCACAAGTCCCAAGTACCCATGGACCTTCTTACCTAAACTATCACCAGGGCCCCTTAGCTGCACCTCTCACAAGAAATACATTTACAACACCACCAAGCTCGACAGTCACTTTCCCAATACAAGGCCCATCCATGCAATACTCTACTACACCAGTCTACCCTTCCTTTGTCCAATAGGCTACACCATCTCCATTAAATTATCACTAACACCATTACCTGGGGACAACTTCACCCCATCATACACTAGCTCAACCCTCCTTCCATCCTTTGTACAATATCCCTCAACGACAACAGTTCCATCAAGTCCAAGGGTACCAAGGCTAGGGGCAGTCAACCCTCCCAAGTTCAGATATCAAGAGGATGATCTCAAATGCGCGCTGGTAGAAGTTGGGGTCACCTCAAGAGCACTAGTTGGCTTTGATACATCAAAGTTCCCTCCTTTCATTCTACCATCAGGATTCAAAATGCCCAAGGCACAAAAGTATGATGCGACAGGTGATCCATGAAGCCATCTAGCTACCTTCACCATGGATGCCCTACCCTATCAACACGACAATGGGCTAACGATATACCTCCTCTTCAAAAGTCTGGAAGGAGAAGCACTAAAGTGGTTCAACACACTCACAGCATATGACCTTAGTAACTTCAGGCTTCTACAGGACAAGTTCCTTTAGCAGTACATCCATCACATCCAGTACAAGCCAACCATAGGAGACCTCCTTGCTGAGAAGATGAGACCGAACGAGGATTTCACCACATATGCTAGTAGATGGAGGGACATGGCAACTAGATTTGAATGTTACATCCCTGAAAGCCAAGCCGTCGAAGTCATCACCAGGAATACTACTAGGGTGCTCAAGGTAGGCCTACTAATGGGTAACTTCCACACATACTCCTAGTTATACGAGTGAGCCACAAGAGTCCTCCACAACAAAAAGGACTTACAATACCTAGAGTATGAAGAAAAGGGCAAGAATAAGACCATGGGGTACACATATGAGGGCGTCACAAACGACATGGCACATGTCACAATGCAACATCAAAGTCCACCAATTCAGTACCAGGGTCGACTAGTCCGATGCCAGGGGTAGCCCATGCACTATCAACCGTACTACCAACAGGGGCAGTACCAAACCCAACCAACACAGCAACAACCTCAGTACCAACGGCCTTTGAATTACCTAGTATACGCCTAATAAGGACAACAACAAAGGCTGAAGAGCTACAACACCGTCCCTCCACCTCAACATTATGGATCTCAAAGGCGAGACTACCCACCACTTCTAGAGCCACTCCATGATGTTTTCAAAATACTAGTGGAGAGTGGAGACCCACAGCCTCTAGCACCTACCTACAACACTCCCCCATGCGGATCTATCCAGGTATTGCCCATACCACCAGAAGAATGGGCATACACTAGGGGAGTGTTTCACAATCAAGGACAAGATCCATGACCTGATGAGGGGGAGATCATGTGGACTGAGCTTAAAGCGAGGTTGAGGGCATCTCAAGGGAAATAGTACGAGATTCACCAAGATCCCCAGCCTAGCCTTCCTATAGCCCACATGGAAGTCGAGGACGACGAGCCAAAAACTCCGAAGCTGGTGACCATCAAGTGCATACAAGCGAAGCCTAACCTGGAGTTGCCAAACAAAGACCATGCAAAGCCAAAGCAAAAAGAACAAGAGATAGCAACTACAGACACTACTGGATGTGACGAATCACCTACTATAGGCTACACTCAGCAAAGCTCTTCTGAAGAAGCTAGAGGAGAAGTCATCCCACAGATCCCTCTGGCACAAGATGACCCAAAGGACATGCTACCCATGTACGATGAATACACGGATTCAAACTGGTATGACCTGGAAACTACATTCAACCTACTCTAACGGTACCCTCAAGCAAGTCGTGCCAGAGAAGATCTTCTGCCCAAGCCTCCTAATCCAGTGGAGCACACAAGAAGCCACTATGAGCACACAAGAAGCCACTATGAGCACACTAGCCAGGGAGACCTCATTGGCCTTGCCCTAGAGAGATAGAGGAGCCTGATGGAAGCCTCACAAAAAGACAAAGCTGTTAGGGGCACACCAGAGGAAGTGGCTCAAGACGAGTTTGATCGGGATCCTTGCAAGGCAAAGACTGACTGCAAACCGAAAGAAAAACAAGAAGATGTGCTACCAGCACCTCAACACTCAACACAAGAAGCAAGCGAAGATGGGTCCGATAGTGACCCTAAAACAACAAAGATAGGGAACAAACCAAAGGAAAAACGAACAAATGCACCAATGTCACCTCAATGCTCTACGCTAGGGGCAAGCTCCTACAACCATCCAATAGGTATACCTCTCCATCTGGAGAGGGAAACACGAGACTCGACCGAGCCGGACTAGGGGCAAGGTCCTATTTATTTTCAAAAACATGTAAATACGACATTACTTTCTTCTTTTGAAATTTGCTTTATTTTCTTCGAATGCTAGATTTAATTGTAGCAATAAAGAAAACAATGATAATAATTGATGAGTGTGAGTCACACCCTACAACTTGTGACATTAGGCAGAATTGCCAAAATATTATCCAAAGTTCCTTAAGTAGAGACTGTAACACCCAGGGACGATCCACCAATGGGTAGAATGACCTGAAGATCCCTTTAGATCTGTGGAAGTTACACGTACTCTAGAAACACACCCTAGATCAGCATGCTAATACCTATAGAGAGCTTAAGACCTAGTACCAGCTAAGGAAGAGAGTTATCTCCTGCATAGAAAGGAAGCTAAGCAACTAGGGCAACCCAAACCTTGTCTATTCTCACAAACACCTTGCACGAGGAGACAAGAGCAAGGTAGGCTCGGAGCTTAAGCATATCATAAAAACGTTGGTTGCCTTATATAGCGTGGCATCCTAGCATAAGTCCGAGAACGCAGTGATGGATGAGTGCACCAAAACCAAACAACTTAGAAAGCACCCAAAAGAGAGAAATGCACGTAAAAGTCAGGTACACTGTCATAGCATAAATTCGAAAGGTAGTGATGGGTGGATACTCAAAATCGGGGCGAGAAAACTAAAAAATAGGTGTGTTGTCATAACAAAAGTTTGAGAAGGCAATGATGGGCAAGCACCTACAAAAAAACAACAAGAAAGGAGAACCCCAAAAGGAAAAAAGAAAGAGAAAAGAAAACGAAAAGAAAGAAAAAGCCAAAAGAAAAGAAAAATAAAAACCCTTGAGAAAGCTACAAGCGCGTTAAGGCCAACCACTAGCGAGCGGCACTAGAGTTATAGCCAACGTCGAGAGCCTGCTATGCCTTAAGTCTCCTCCACTCTTCCATACACATAGGCAAGGGGCAGAAAGCCTTAGAAGCTTAAGGACTAAGTAAATAAGCAAGACAATGATCAACTAAGTATGGATATAGAACTTTTCGAAAGTGATCTAAGTGTATGCGTTTCCGCCTTTCGTTACTTTGTTTTTATCCCCTTTTGTTGTTTCTGACTTCTCCACTCCACGAATGTTGAAGCTGGTGTGATTACCACTCTCAATTCACTTTTGTTGGCCCTCAAGACGCTTAGGGAGATGCGGATACTGTGGGTTCAACTACTTTAGAATAATGCTAGTGCTGCCTAAAGGTTTTCAAGCAAATGAGCTTCCTTTTCTTCATCTTTTTCTTGCAAAACAAAATTAAAATCACGAGGATCAAGAATGTGTAGTAATCAACTCTAGATGTGCAAAAATCGTCATAAAGAAGGCAAAGAGACTTACTCGATGGTTTTTATACCCCCAGTTGCCACTAATTATGAAATGCCTAACTATAATAATGAGAATGGAAAGGGAAACTATATGAAAATGCTAGAAAGAAATAACCCTCTTATGAATGGAATATGCACTGTCAATGTGACATGACAGGAGTCAAAGCTAATAATAGACTTATGCTCAAAATCTCTCTATTCTCTTTTTCTCAGATTAATTTTCCCTCTCTGGAAAACCTCTTCTCATAAGAATTCCCCCCTCTTCTAGATAAAGTCTAGATATTTTCTACCTCTCTTTTTGGATAATATTCTCGATACCCCCTAGCTGGCAAAGGGCCCACCTATTTATAGGTGAATGGAAAGGTCTTTGAATGCTAAGTGTAGACACCCCAATTTTGAGCTCATTTGCCAGCAAGCTCCTCCGGTTGATGCTCTGGTCGCGACCACCAAAACCCTAGTTCACGTAGGTCCCTATCAGACCCACACTAGCCCACATGACCCAATAAAACACTAAAGCCCATTAAAATTCACTGAAAAGCAAATAAAACACTTAATCCAGCAAAAATCCACCTAAAATCCAACAAAACCCTAACAAGAACCCTAATCAAACAAAATCCAAATAAATTCACTTAAAAATCCAACCATAAATCCTAATCCACTTAATCCAGCTAAAATCCACTTAAATCATCTTAAAATTCAACAAAACCCTAATTAATCAAATTTTTAAACCCTAATCAGGTGAAAGAAATTAAAATCCATTAAATAAGACAAAAACCCTAATTTAAGCTTAATTCAAATTAAATCACTTAAAAATCCAAATAAATAAGTAAAAACCGTAA
>JAMKQA010056839.1:0-18797 GCA_024699735.1 Posidonia australis | reverse complement strand
GAGGAGCTAGCAAGCATGTTTATCACAAGACTTCATAAATCATAGAGTAAAACAGCATATATCATGGATTTTAAGCATGTCTTATCATATTTCTAAAATGACATTCAAAAGATAAAGAGGAGGTAGAAAGCCTACCTCTTAAGATGTTTCCTTCTTGTAATATCAGAAATAAGAAGATCCTTGTTGCTTTGGAAGGACCAAGGGTGCTTTGGGATGCAAGGAAAAGCTCCAGAATACGAGTATAGGTCGTTGGGTGGAAGGAGGAACTCGTGCAAAAACTTACTCAGTGCAGATCTGTTTTTCAGATTTCAGCACAGGATTTCTCTCCCAAAAAAGGTGTTTCAAATGGTTGCCTATGGATCTCTATTTATAGGGATCTATCAAAGGGTAACTCATGAGAAACGAAGGGCCTTGCAAATGAAAAGTCTCGAATATTCCTTGGCACATTCGTTTGCATGGGTAACAGCCTGGAAGACGGAAGGTCTGCAGCCGCAGCCTAGAAACGGCTGGGCGCCAGGTAGGTGCGCCAGTGATGTGCGCCTACTTGGTGCACCTACTTGGTGAGCCTACTTGGTGCGCCTACTAGGTGCGCCTAGCCAGCTCAAAGATTTTGCTAATTGGGCTTTTAACTGACTAATGGGTTTGGGGTTTGGTTGGTCACATCCCAAAGCAACATACGGATACTCATCTCTGGGTTACCTCAAAATCGGGGTGTCTACACTTACAATTTAGACGTTTTGCCAGCAGTTCTCGCCAGTTATTCTTGCCACCAATTCACGCCAGCAATTTCCGCCACCGATTTCCACTTTGACCCTTATTCTGGGGACCAGAGAGATAAGACAGGGGCTTCAACCACTCAAGTCATCAACAACCACTCAAGTCATCAGCAACCATTCAAACATAAGCAGACATTCCCCCAACCATTGGGAAAACAAACCCTAGGGTATAATTTCTCATATAGATCTCAAATTCAATATACATATTATCTCAATTTACAACTCTAGATATTACATTGGGTCCCCCAAGCAACACTTGGAACACTTCATGCATAGTGTGGAGACTTGACGAGTCACAGAGATTCTTATGTTTATTCCTCTTCCTATCATTGTCCAAACCAAAATTCGAATTGTATAGCACCCTTCAACCCAGATCCATATCTGACTAGAAACATTTGCAAACATCGTTCAAGCAGCGCTTCTTCAACATCATCAGGAAAGTCAACCTTGATGAACTGTATACAATCAGACAAGAGCTTTGTGAGCTTGTGACAGACTACATATTGAGGTCGTGGAACAAAAGCATGCATTACGACTAAGAACTTAAGCGATCGTAAACTGTGCTCTTATGCATCAAGGGAATGCTACCAAGGATGGCCTATCCTATGGCAAGAGAAACCCTCCCCACATTCAAGTAGTTGACAATGAAGGCGATTGTTATAGGACCATTCCTCAAGTTAAACCCAAATGATTTATATAGGGGTAAAAAGCTTAGCCCCGTGCAAGCCTCCAAGAGTAGGTGGGAGTTGCACGAATCACACACCGCTTACTTCGCTAAGGTAGCCACTACTACAAAGGGGGACAAATAGGTAGTCACTCAGCCCATGCCCCATAATAGGGTATTAATGGAAGAACGGTGGCTAAAGCCTTACTCCTTCAAGAAAGAGGCAACGAAGAAGATAACCAGTTGGCTAATAAAAGAAGGAAAGGTCACCCTTCTCAAGCTAAAGCACCCAAAGGAGGTAGAACAAACCCACAAACCTGACGATTGCAAGTATCATTGCATGTTGGGTCATGTCATGGATGATTGTTGGGTCTTCAAAGACATCATAGAAAGCATGATTCGAGAAGGTGAACTTAAAGCTAGAGAGTTGGCCAGACAAGAGCCACCAAAGCCTCATGAAAGCTGAGCAAGTCCTCTAATTACTTGACAACAACCAGAAAAGCCTCATAGAAAGTTGATCAAGCCCTCCAGCTGTCTAACAATGGTAGGAAAAGTGCCATCAAAGCTTCATGAAAGTTGACCAGGTCTTGCTCGGCATCGACCTAATGAAAATCCACCAAGTCCTTCCTAACATTGGCCAAACAAGTGCCACCAAAGCCTCATGAAAATTTGGCCAAGTATTACTTGACATTGGCTGAACAAGCACCATCAAAGCCTCTAAAGTCGAACAAGTCTTCCTACCCGACAACAGCCGGATGAGTGCCATCAAAGTGTTATGAGAAGCCAATTGTGTTCTCCAACTGTATGACAGTCGATATGGTGAACATCTTATCCCTACTTGCCGACGATGGGGTAATGAATGCTCCTTGGAAGAAGACATCTATTTAGTGTTGAACAAGCCAAAGAATTCATTAGAATAAGAAACAAAGTCAATGTTAGAGCTAGAGATAGAGCTAGAGCAAGAGCTAGAGGTAGAAGAATATGCGACGGGTGACTTCTTCCTTGTAAATGCACTCTTTGATGAAGATGAAGAGGAAGCGCTTTCCTAGATGGCAACCCAATACAAGGGACCCATAGGAGCAAAGGAAACCCTCAAGGGGACCAATCGATTGACCAAGGTCATAGAGGAAGAGGTGGTGACCCAATTAGCAAAGATCCCATGTGATATGGCTCTTTCGAACATACTTCTGTTGAAGGAGGACACACTGAAACCATTGTCCATAGCAATACAAGATCCTAACGCATTCGGGACACACATGACCTCGGACAAGAAGGAGATGCCAACCACCATGGTGACATTCACGTTCGGGGACACGTTGTTAAACTACATGGACCACAGTTGTAACGACCTAGATTTTTAAGTAGCATTTAGGCTAGATATTTAATGTGAAATTTGGGTGTGTTAGATGCTATATAGGTTGCATCTAATGTTAGACGAAGGTTCAATAGCATTCTACACTTGCATTGGTGATTTTTGGCTTTTTGTGTGTTGAACACTGAGTCCCTTGCATTTAATGTAAAACACGGCTTCTCCAACATTTTATGCCTAAGTCTGTGCAATCAGGATTTCTAGGGTGTTGGATGTAGGGTATGGCATGTCTTATGTTGAACACAATGAAGCCTACATTTAACACTTGTGACTTAGGTTGTTGAAAGCGTGCATGCATGTGTTCTACGTTGGACACATAGTTGGTCACGTATAACACTCTGAGTTTTGCAACTACCTATATAAGTGCTTGGAAGTGGCTTTTCCAGGAAGATTTCTTCTGTTCTTCCTTTCCTTCATCCTTGGCTTGCGTGTGGACACCCTCCAATGATGCTTGGGTGCTTCGGAGCTTGTGAGAGAGAGAGAGAGGGAGAGGGAGAGAGAGAGAAAGGTAGCAATAGGCCTTGGTACTACTTCCTCCTCTTTCCTTCTTTTCTTTCTTGGTTGCACCCATTGATTCTGGGATATTTGCCACTACATGGGGTGTTGCGAGCTTGTGGGATGGTCGGAGGGTGCTCAAGGCATGGCCAGGAGTTCACAGGGAGCATTGCATCACTGTGGAGCTTATCGTGTTGGCTCGCCTCGTGGGTGCAGGGTACATACCCAATTAGAAGTGTTTTATATTGTCTTAGGGTTGAGATTTTTATGCATGATAGTGTGTGGATGCTCCCCTATCTTTTTGTGGTGATGGAGTCAGTTTTGGTGGATTTTGGCATGCTTGGAAGGGATGTTTTAGCTGAACCTCCTGATGTAGGGTGGATGCAGACCGCACCATGTCTTACACCCCTGATACTGTGATTACATGGTTTCCCTAAAGGGGTGTTGTTTTGGAATTAAGGTTTGGATTATTAGTTGCATGCAGTAATTAATGTGTATTCTAGTTTTGTTTTTCTTCTCCTAGTTAATTGGAATAGATGCATGCCAAGTTGGTTGGGGTTTTAGTTTGGAATCTGAGCTCTAGGTGTTAAATGTGGCCCAGGCTGCGTTTAATGTTGAATGTTGGGATTCCAATGTTTAACACCCCAAGTTGTTTTGCATGCTTAATTAGAGGAATTTAAATTGATATTGAGAGTCATTAATAGAATTCATATAGTGTGAATGATGATAATTAATCATACCTTGATCCCTAAATAAAATAATTAAAGTATGGATTAGTTTAGGGAGGATCTTAGTTGAGGATTTGCGGCCTAGGTGTTGAACGCAACCCTAGCTATGTTCAACATTGAACATAGGCTCCCTTGTGTTCAACACTTGGAGGTGCATTCATGGAGAAATTGCATTACAGTCCCTCATGTTTGTGTATATTAACCTTGTAGGCAGTTATAGCATAATGATAATTAGGGAAATCATTAGAGATAATTTAAGGATTGCCTAAAATAAATTAGCAAGATCTCACTATACTATAGTTTAAAATAAAAGACTATATGACTTAGAAATAGTAAGTATTTTCATTAATTGTTTAGAATGGACAGTAGGGTTAATGTTTAACCTTAGGATTAGATGTTGGATTGGTGTTTGGTGTGGTGCACTGAATTAAGTTTTCAATGGTACTGTTTGGGTGCTTGACACTGAACTAGCTATGGCTCATGTGAAACATAAGCTAGTTGGTGTCTGAGACCTTGGCATCAGAACATAGAGTTCTGTGTGTGATTTGTTATAACGTCCCGAACCCGAGCACGCTAACTAAATAGCATCACAACCCAATTACAATAATTAAATGATTAAAATAACTAGGAAGGGTCAAACAACAACCCTAAAATGGCGTGTGGCTAGTAGCTTTGGAAACTCAAGCACCGGAACCTAGACTGCACTCCAACAACTGTCCACCTAAAAAGCCAAATACACAAATAACAAAATACGCGTGAGTGACATCTAAGTCACCCAGTACGTGACCATGCAAGAAACTATGGTAAAAACTACCAAAAATCTCTAGAAAACACTTATCTCAGCTAAACACAACCAAAACCAAATTCCTCGATAATTATTCAAAACTGATCCATAGAAAAGTTAGATTTTGTTCCAAAACAAAAATTCCTTGGGAATCTCTTTCCCAAGACCATGCCTTTCTCAAGCACTTTCTCTTTTATAAATCAATGCATTTGAAAATCTTATGCATATCGAGAAACCACATTCTCGACCAAATCCAGCCCAAAACAATAAATCCACACTTGGCTGGCAACTGGTTCAAAACCACAACTCATCTTGGCTAGAAGCTGGCTAAATCTATAAACCAAACACGAACCATTTCTAGCCCAAAGCCACAACACATACATCAATCACAAATTACTAGTGTCACATTGATCAAAGGTGATCAAGCCACAAGTAGAAGGCAAGGCACAAACCTCTCCTACCTGCACTATCGCAGTACCCTTCCCTGTGTGGGAGGACGACTGCCCTGGCCAACAGGCCTCAATCTCATTCATTTGACATGCACAAAGATACGCCTTTCCTTGGTGCCCTAGAAGTGTCTCGACACCTAGTACTCTCATTCCTAAGTCTAGTCAACACAGTCTTAAATGGGAGTAACCTGGTCTCTTTCAACTGCCTCCAAACCTTGGCAACCATGCAAACTTCGTGGATCTAGAACCTTAGCAACCACGCATGGGCTAACCAGTCTCATCGGGGTCCACAACCCCTACTAGTATTACCCTACCATCACGTGGATCTAGAACAACACACAATTCACTTTCATAACATTAGGGGTTTTTTCTTATAAAAACCTCATTAATCTTGGAAGCATTTCCATATTTACCTCATGTTATTTACATGGATTCACTTTCATTAATACATGCTTAAAACATCATTAAAGCATTTCAACTCTTAAAGAGTCTCATGCCCAAAGCCACATAAAAACCATTACTCAAATTCATTTAATAAATTCCATATCCCTCCATACCTATTACATGGGAAACATCATTACCACATGCCAATCCATCATTAAATTCCATGAGATTAACATTAACAATCACATTTAAGCATATGGGCCAAGGCTTTGGTTCGGTAGACCGAACCAAAACAGTAGACCAAATTAGGCATCCAGTGCCTAGAATGGTTGACTGAAACTTGGGATTCAGTCGTTCAAAAATCCTTACTTCGGTCGACCGAGTTCCCCTAACACGGAAGACTAGAACATTTTGGTCTACCGAACTTAGGGCTCTAGTCAAAAACTGATGGCAAAACGATATGCTGAACCTAATTCGGCATACCAAAATACCCATTTCTAGAAAACCTCTCCTGAGTCCTAGCCATCTGTTCGTCAAAATCGAGACCTCTAGTAGACCCATTTCCGACCAACCACAAATCACACTAAAATCACCAAATGTAGGGCTCTAAGTCTCCTACCATTTGGGACAAACATCATTCAAATATATTCATCATAGCTCTTGGAATAAAATCAAAACCAACAAGAGCGCAAAACACATAACATGGCGTATCATTCATAAAAATCCATAAAATTCATCCTAACCACAGGATCTCTACACATTCATGCTATTCATCACAATTCATGCATTTCCATCATTTTTCCATGATTTTACATGCATCATTCCTCATTTCAAAGCATTTAAACTTATATTTCCAAAAATAGAGGAATGGAGGAAAAGATGGGCCGCGTACCTAGCTTGGCACTCTAGCAACCTTCCCACGCCCCAACAAGCCTCTGGTACAGCACTTGGTCCTCCGATGCAACTCCTCCTCAGTACAATCACCTCCTCTATCTCTCTCTCTCTCTCTCTCTCTCTCTCTCCATTGGTTCCCCTTCTCCTCTACCTCGTGCCTCCTCCTCTAGGCCATTTCGTCCTACTAATCTCCTTTGCCCCACTTGCTGCCACCCGTGAATCCCACTGACGTCCTTTGCCATGTTTGCTTGTGGAGGGGACAGGATGAGCGCAGGCCGCACATCGAGACACGGGTGAGCAGTGGAAAAGGGAGAAGAGAGGTGGGGAAGGAAGGCTCGTGAGTGGGGGCACTGTGCCCTTTCTTGTCCAAGGTCCAATCTGGGTCCCACACATCTGGACACAACCCTAGAAACCACACGACCAGGGGAAACAACAAATCCAACCACATAGAGAGAGAGACACACACACAACAGTCACAATAGATCAAACTATCCATTAGTAAACCACATTCAAATATCACAATTAATTACATAGTTTACAACAAAAAAGCATAATGAGGCCCAGATGTTACATTTGTATTGGTGTTCGGTCTTGTAAGTTGGATGGGACTTCGAGACCATGATTTGGCTTTTGTGTGGTATCTTATGATTGAACTTTATACCCAGAAGGTGTCTTTGTTTCCGTGTTTGGTGTGTTTTGGGTGTTTTCTTGGGTTGTCATCTTAGGTTAAACATGACGCTCTAGAACTCAGATGCTCCCAATGTATGATTTTCTAGGCCCAACAGAAGAGTTGTCAAGGTTGTATTTTTGAGTTGAGATTTTGGTTTGTTATTTTCATGGTGGTTTGGCACAGTGTTTTGTGGTGATTTTGAGATGTTATTTAAAGCATTTTGAAATGGTTTTCCAAAAAAGTTTTGGAAAGAAAATGCATTAGTTTGCAAAAGTTTTGGAAAATATTGGAGGTTTTGAAAAAGATTTTCGAGGACCAAGATACCTAAGCTCTCGATTGGTTTCCTGGGATGGGTGATACCTATGGGTTCATGAGCTATTTACTTAGGATGAGGTCCAAGTATTTTGTGATTTTGAAAGACAGAGACACCAACGCCCTTGACCGACCTTCAGGGACTGGTGATACCCCTAAGGTTGTGAGCTATCTACTTAAGTTGAGGTCTACGTAGTTTTGCTTATGCTTGTGGTTGTGGTGTAAGGTGTTGGCTAGGACCAAAAGGCCAAGGTTGAGGCCTGTGTGATCAAGAAATCAAGGATGAGGCCTAGTGAGGATGTTGAGAGGACATATCCTATGGTTTGTCTTAAGAGAGGACAACTCGCTTAGGTGTAGGGTGAGCAAGCTTTCTTAGTGTATGCTTAGCCTTTAAAGGGTCCTTTAGGTTGAGGGACGTTGAGACGGGCAAACCCCTCCATAAGGTGGTTGACTGTAGTAGTGCAAACACCATTGGTCGCACTTCGATGGACTACTTGTGACTAGTGTCGACTGCTTAGCGTCAGAAAGCATAACACACTGTTGGTGCTTTGTTTAAGGTGTTGTTTGCACCAGAGTGGTGTTTTAGCTATGCCAAAGTGGCATTATAGTGTTTGCACCTATGTGGCATTGTGGTTGCGCTAGAGTGGCGTAATGATTGTATGCCTGTGTGGCATTATTGTTTGGCCAGTGTGGCTTTGGGGTTTTTGACTATTCGATGGTTGCTGTGTTGTGTGTTCTGAATGCTATCGAGATTATTCAGATACTATTGGTTGTCTAATCTGCACAAAGAGTACGTGGAATCAGACTATGTAGTTTTAGTGACTGTGTTTGTGTTTTGGCGAGAGTAAATGTACATCAAAGATTTTGAAAGATTATGCATGTGGTTTTGAAAAGAAAAGAGAAAAGTAGTTTTAAAACATGTTTTAAAGGTTTTGCTGCTTACTAGGCAATAGCAAATTGTTGTGTTGTGGCATTTAGATGAGATGCCGATGTGTGATTGCTTCCAACATGGTTACGCCTAACTCCTTAGTGTTGGTTGTCGAGTTGACTTTGTGTGTGTTTAGGATGGGTGTGTGCTAAGTGACCATTTTGAGTAGTCATTCATGTGTGCTTTGCTTTTTGTCTTTCGCAGGTGCAAGATAGAAACTAGTGTTTTACTAGTACACATGGGAAGAGTTATGCTACCATACATCAGGTGTTCTGGGTAAGTGAGTTAGTTTTATTTCATCTATTTATTAAATATATTTCTATTGGCTATACTTGTAACATTTGTTTCGGTTTAGTTCTCTATAGTGATAAATGTTAATAGAAAGATAAAATTTGAAAAGGTAGCTAAGTTTAAGAGGTAGCTGTAGACATCCCGATTTTGCAGTCACTTGACGGCAGACTCCTTTAGAAAGATGCTCTGGTTACAACCACCAAATCTAAAACCCTAATTCAACCTAAACCCACTTAAGCCCATGTAAGCCCATTTAGGCACACACAAGCCCACTCTGACCCAATCTAAGCCAATCAAAGCAAAAAACCCTTAATTAAAATCCCAATTAAAATGAAACTCACTTAAATTATTAAAACTCAAATTAAATAAGTTAAAACATCTGATTAAAACCAAAATCAAGTAAAATTCATTTAAACCATTAAAAAATTCAAGATAATTAAGTAAAAACCCTAACCAAAACCTAAATCAAATAAAATCCATTTAAACCATTAAAAAATTCAAGATAATTAAGTAAAACCCATAACCGAAACCTAAATCAAATAAAAGCCAATTAAACAATTAAAAAATTCAAGATAATTAAGTAAAAACCCTAACCAAAACCAAAATCAAGTAAAATCCATTTAAACCATTAAAAAATTCAAGATAATTAAGTAAAAAACCTAACCAAAATCTAAATCAAATAAAATCCATTTAACCATTAAACAATTCAAGGTAATTAAGTAAAAACCCTAACCATAACCTAAATCTAGTAAAAAACCAATTTCTTGATTAAATCCTTAATTAAATCAAGTCCAAAACCAATTAAGTCAAAATTGGAATTAACCCTTAATTAATCAAATCCAAAACCCATTAAACCCACCCTTAATTAAAATCCAAACTTAAATTGAAACTCACTTAAATTAAAAAACTCAAATTAACTAAGCTAAAACATTTAATCCAAACCAAAATCAAGTAAAATCCACTTAAACCATTAAAAAACTCAAGGTAATTAAGTAAAACCCCTAATTAAAACCTAAATCAAGTAAAAAACCAATTAAATCAAAATCTGAATTAAATCCTTAATCAAATGAAGTAAAAAATCAATTAAATCAAAATATGAATTAAATCATTAATTAAATCAAGTAAAAAATCAATTAATCAAAATTTAGACTAATCTTCAATTAATCAAATTTAAAACTTAAACCCAAAGCCTTAATCCATTTAAACCTAAATCTAATCCATTTAAAACCTAAAATAATAAAACCCAAAAGCCTTAATTAAAATCACAAAAACCTAATTACCAAAACAAAACCCTGAAATCCTCCTAAATCCTTAAAAAACCTAAAGCACATCTCCACGACCGACAAAAAAGCCCACACCATTTCATTCAACCCTCAATCAAAAACTTAAGGCTATGCCAAAAATAATTCAGGCGACAGCTTCTCCTCTCCTCCGGCGGCAACCCTGGGATCATCGGTGCTAATTCCTCCATCAACATTAGCCTGAGTGCGATCTCCGACAAGCCCTAACAGCCCCCTCCAGCTCACCTTTGGGATCCAACGCTCCTCGTTCGCTGGAAAAGGAGATCGACTTCACTGGAGGACTTCGTCGATGCATAAAAGGAACCACCATCGACTGAAGGAATCATCGTTTAGAAATCCAAAGAAATGCCATCAAAAAATCTTGATTCATGGCCTCCGTAAGCAATCCCTAACAACCTTAGAACCCCGGCGCCACTGTGACCAGAGCATCCATGCCCAAAGAACGCCGCCATGGCATGGGAGGAACATTCCAAGCATCATCCAGGTAATCCTTTCCCATTTGGTTTTAAATAATTTTCTTACTATCTATCAAGTTCATTTGAGCTTTCTAGACGAGTTCCGTCAGGTTTTTGGTCCTCTGTGCGTCGTCTTCTCCTTCTCCGGGGTGGGTTCACCACCTCCGGCGAGGCCCGTGGCCTCTCGGGTGGGTGAGGCCCTTGGTACCTCTCCCACATCCTCCTTCTTCTCGGGCCTCCAATCGTTCCAGAGGAATCCCTTGGCCTACCGTGGCCAGGGGCACATCGTCGTCGCTCTGCCGCTGCCTCCCTCCGCCATGGAATCCACTGAGTGGGTGAGGATCTCCGACCGTTCCCCTCTCGAACCGCTGCCTCCAGAAGCCTCCCTATGGCTAGTTGAAGGCTCCCGGGACTCCACTCGACCGCCTCCGCCTCTACAGCACCGCCCCGAGCTCACCCGCACCCATCGTCGGTGCAAGGGATGGGTGGAGCTCCTCATTTAGCCTCAGCTTCACCCACTGCTCCTGGAAGCTTCTACGTGGTCCTCCAATGCTCCTCCGATCCTTGCCCGTGCCTCTCAGCCACCAGATCGTTGCAGCCCCCTCACCATCGTCTTCCCCGACATCGACAGGCCACCTCGTTGGAGCCCGAGAAGGGGGAGCACCTCAGGCAGCCCCGACCGTGCCCAACACCTCAAGAAGCCCCCTCGCACCTCTCTCCTGCTTTTCCGACCCTCGCCCGAGCTTATCTGCTACCGTGCCGCCGCCAGCACCTCGCCAGACCTTTCACCGGAGACTGGAGCACTGGTGATCTTCGAAGGGCAACAGTTTAGTTTAGGTCCTTAACGTTTTGATTGATTACACTTAGGTCCTTAGGTTATTACATCTATGTCCAGACTTTTTGTGTTTGAACCTCCGTAGTTGTAAATAAGGTTTTGTTTCTTTTGTTTTATTGTAAAATTTGCATGTTGTCCCTTAAATGTTTTCTTCTTTATGATCAACTCAGTAAATATTTGTTTTATCACAACTAGACCATGAAATCATGTTTTAATTGCAATTAAGTCCTGGACATTTTCATTTTGCCCCGAAATTTTTAATAAACAAGAATTCCTTTGAGAAATTTACATCTAAAACCTTGAAGTAATTCATAACTATACTAAATTTTATAAAAACTTATTTTTCATTGCACTTTGATCATGAGATTTTGCATGAAAATCCAGACTTCACCTAACATAGTTTATGAGCAATGATAAATTACATCTAGACCCCTTATTTAGCACTTAAATCATTGATTTGGGTTTTTTAATTGCATTTTAGTCCATACGTTTACACTTTACACATTCATTGATCATGCACGTTTGTGAATTGACACATGAATAAAGTTTTTATGACAAATCATGTTTTCAATCTAAAATGATTTCTGATTCTGCACATTGGCACACACATGTAAATTTTGCACATTTAGTCCTGAACTTTCATAAAATTACTAGAATGCAAATTTCACATATTAATGCTACATTTTTCTGTTAAATCATGATATGAACTCTAGCATGAAAGTTTTTGAACAATTTTCAATTATGATTGCGATTTTTTTGTGGATTTTGCACTTTAGTCCATAAATTTCTTTAAATTGCAATATGTGATTTTTCAACATCCATTTCTCATCAAAATGAATTTTCACCTTAATTCATGTGACAATTTTATGTTCTTTGATTTCTTTGAAGTTTTCCAAGTGGATTGGTTGTTCCTTTGTGAATTTTGCATTTTAGCTCCCACACTTGTGATTTTCCATGTTTATATCATTTTCTTGCATTTAAAATCTTGTTTTCATCATGTTTTCTTGTAAATAACATTTTGCATACATAATGCACACATTAGACCATGCATCATGCATCTATACACATTTATCACATTTAGCCCTGTAAAATTACATAATTGCCCCCTTGACATCAATTCATGTACATGCATGTTATTTTTGCACTAAATCATGCACATTTTCCTGTATAAATAATTCCTGAACTTTTTTCATACATTTAGATGCATTTATGTGCACATTTATCCACATGCATATCATTTCATGTCATTTTTAATAAGCTTGCTTTCCATCAGTTTTTCGCGGATTTCTCTTTGGTCTACTCTGGATTCTTTCGCTTGACACCGGTTTGATTTCCCTCACTTCGCATTTATGGTTTTTATGATTTGATTTAGATTTCCATCACCCAAGGCGTACATTAATCGGCTTAAATGCCTACATTGACCCAATTGCGGATTATTTTCTCCATTTTGATTTTCATGACATTTTCCATAATTCTGATGATTTGGGTAGATGTCACTTTTGATTATCTAGATGTTTGCATAGTTTCTCAGATCATTTCCCTAAAAAATGATGTCATTTCATGTGATTTTCTTTGTCATCTCATGTGTTGTTTTTCTGTCATTTTGTGTCGATTTCTTTACAATTTTCGAACACACTTTGCACATCCATCTTATCACAATCTTGTATTCATCTTAACATGATTTTCAAACACAATCTAGGTTTAGCAAGCATACATTTGCATATAGCTTCTTAGCATGCGAATCAGAATAAAAAAATCGAGTTTCTCGGGCACATGGGGGTGCCTAACACCTTCCCCATGCGTAACAGAAATCCTTACCCTTTCTCTGGCTCGTAATGGTTAGGTGTTGCACTCATTAGGCATGGAGCATACACACATTCATTTGCAACATTTTCTTGCATTCATATGCATCTTTGTTTTCCTCGTCTTTCCATTAAAAGACTAGGTGGTAACTCCTTTTCCTTATCCTTATTTGGTGTTTCCAAGTCGAGTCTTCTTCCTCAGATTCACCATCTTCTTCGTGACCACATCAGGATTCTTCGTGTGTTTCCACGCACCGAGGAGTCGTGTAGAGTTCTGTCGGCATGGTCATAGTAGCAACTGGAGAGTCATTACAATAGTCATCTATTATATTGCAAAGGGATGATCGAGAACCAAGTGGTTAGGAGAATTCTCATAGATTCAGGCTCAACGGTCAACATCATACAGGATGTGTATAGTCGAAAGCTAGGTCCAGTCGACCGACATTGTCATCACAAGGTTTGACCATCATTCCCAAGTCCCTCTCGAAATGATCACATTCTAGGTTACCATGTGTGACCATGCCCGGGTGGGAATCTGGTGCGGAGTCGCACTAGAGAGAGGAGGTCACAGTCATGCTAAGATGGCGAAGGCGCAAGATAGGATAAAACAAAAAATCAGTATCACCACCAAATCTTTTAAGGGAAAAACGAGGAAAACCACAGGCAAACCACAAAAAAGGATGAATGCATGAGATGAAAATGAAAAGGCCAAATGTCTACAAACTAGAGGATGGACAAATATTCCTATTACGCATGGGAAAGGTATTAGGCACACCCGTACGTCCAAGAAACTTAGTCTTTCTAGTCTGATTCGCTTGCTTAAGGATGAATGAATGCTTGCTAAGCCTAAATTGTGTTCTACTCATGCTAATATAAATGTCAAGTCAAGACTAGATGGATGTGCAAGATGCATGCAAAAATTGCGAAGAAAATCACGCGAAATGATGGAATGACGAAACATGAAACGACAAAGAAAATCACATAAAATGACGATGTTTTTGGCGTGAATGGCTCAAAAAATCATACCGATCTCAAGAGAATCAAAAATGCAATTGACCCAAACCATCAAAATCATAGAAAACATCATGGAAATCAAAATGAAAAAATTACAACGAAGTCCATGTAAAACGACCAAATGGTGACATATGAAGAAAATTACATGAAATGACGATGTTTCTAAAAAGAATGCTTTGGAAAACTATATCGATATCAAAAGAACCAAAAGTGGGGTCAACCCTAATCATCAAAATCAGGGGAAAATAATCCACGATTGGGCCAATGTGGGCCTTTTGGTCAGTTAATGTATGCCTTCGGCAATGAAATCCAAATCAAATCGAAAAATCTGAAAATGTAGAATAAAGGGAATCAAATCAAATACCAAACGAAGGAATCCGAAAACGGGTTGGAGAAAATCCATGGAAAAATACATTGAATGCAAACTTACTCAAAAAGGATGGGATGATGTGCAAATGCGATGAAAAACTATGTAAAATGTATGAAAATATACCTAAATGTATAGAAAATTCTGAGGAATAATTTATGTAGAGATTATGCATGACTTAGTGCAAAAACTAACATGCATGTGTATGAATTGATGACACGAGGGTGATTAGATAATTTCACATGACTAAGTATGATGAATATATGCATGTGCATGATGCATGGTCTAATATATGAAAAATGTCAAGAAAATGTTATTTACAAGAAAACTCGATGGAAGCAAGGTATTAAATACGAGAAAATGATGTAAACATGTTAAAGGACAAGATCAAGGACTAAATTGCAAAATTCACGAACAAGGGGAAATCCTGATTAAAGTATATTCAGTGACTTTTATCTTAGTGTGTAGGTGATGGATTAAATGAAAAATGTGGCACTACGGTGTGAGATGTGTGAAAATTGCATATTGGTAATTTCCTAAGAATTCAGGGTCTAATGTGCAAAATTCATACATAAAGTGCAAATATGACCAAAATATGAAATCAAAGATCATTTTACAATGCAAATATAACTTTTAAGTGAAAACTATATTTAAGTGCAAAATTATAAATAAAAGAAGTGAAAAATGTCAAAAATTTCAAAAATGGGTGTGAAAACAATTAAAACCCTAAATGATGAATTTGAAATTAGTCTAAGGGTCTAGATGCAAATTTCCTACACTCAATAACTATATTTAGGAATTTGGGGGCTTTCACGCAAAGTTTCAGGATTTAAATGTGATGAAAATTAGACTTTTATAATGATAAGTATGATTTTAAAGTCTTTTGAGGGTCTGAATGCAAATCTAACAAAGAAAACTCATTTTAAAAAACTCTAGGGGCATGATGCAAATTTTCAGGACTTAGTTGCAAGGAAAACATGATCTCAGGGACTTAAGTGTGATAAAATAAATACTAATGCACTAGTTATGAAGAAAATAAAACATGTAGGAGATCATTTGCAATTTTTACAGAAATAACAAAAGAACTAAAAGTTATTTAGAATTACAGGGATTTAAACATAAAAAAAGGACCTAAAAGTAATGATCTAAGGGCCTAAATGCAAAAAACCTAAAAACCTAAGGGTCTGGGCAAAACAATCCCTCTTCGAAGATCACTGGCGGATCGCTAGCGTCTTCACTTCGACGCGAATTCCAACAATAGACCAGAGGCGATACAGCGACGGATGATGGCAGATGACCGTCGGGGAAGCTTGAGGGAGGCCAGGCGAAGCTCTCCGGCGAGGTGGACGAGACTGGGGCAGCCTAAGACCCTCCCCCACCTCTGGCTCTAGTAAAGTTCAGTGCTGGGGAAGACAACGGCGAGGTGGTTGCGGCATTCTGGTGACGGTAAGGCACAGGCGAAGGTCAAAAAAGCATCAGAGGACCACGGGGAGGCTCCCGGAGGTGTCAGCGAGAGCAAGGGTTGCCTGGGGTGTTCCTCCCGCCTCTCGCATTGGCGACGGAAGTTGCAGCAGCAAGGGTTCCACTCCGGTGGCTGTGGAGGTTGCGTGGCAGGACGAGGAGGTCCTGGGTGATGCGGCGAAGCTCCTTGACGTGGTGGTCTAGAGGGGGGACCAAAGGCTTCTAGTAGCTTCCACGGTGGAGGGTCGATAGTCGACGGAGTGGTGGTGGTATTCTCAAGCACGGGAGGCCTGAAGGATCCCTTCCCGAATGAAGGGGACTCAGGGAGGAAGCGAAGGAAGGGGGAGGACAGGCCTCAGGGGCCTCTTCCCGTCTTAGGAGGCCAATGGCCTCGCCGGTGGTGGTGAACCCACCATTGAAGCCGGAGACGACGGCGTGCAGGAGGCGTATCTCCTCCAAGACTCGACCAAAGGCCTAGGGGTGATTGTACGGACCTACGGGAAGCTATTTGGGATTAAAAGAGAATAGGAAGGAGTACCTAAGTGGCGACTCTGTCTCTCCCAGTGAAGCTCAACGGCGGCGCTCGTGGACTGACGGCTCTGGATTGCAAAAGGATGGGTGCTCTAGGGTGCCAAAGGACTCAGGGAAATGCTCTAGTAGTCGAGGGGATTGCTAGGTTTTCTCTGGGTTTCATAAGGAGTTTTCTCTGCAGGTTCGAAGCATTGTAAGAGTCGGGGCCATGTTTGTCGACAGCGAGTCCTGTTAAACGTCGATGAAGCCTCCTAGAGTCGTTGATCTTCCTCCCTAGTGATGGAGGACCGCCCGATGCTCACGTGAGTTGGAGGAGGGGGCCGGAGATCACAGGGGGTCAAGGATACGCTCCGAAGTCTTCGGGATCTTGCTGGAGATCTTGTCGGAAATTTCGGACTGTCGGGAATGAATGGCCTGTCGGAATTATTTTTCTGGCTACCATAAGTTGTTGATTAAGGGGGGAAATGGTGCTGTGCGCTAGATTTGGGCCTAGCAATTGAGCTTTTGATGTATTTTTTTTTTAGGTTTTTGTTTTTAACAGTTTTTTAAGGGATTTTAGGGTTTTGGCTTTTTTAGCTTTAGGTTTTTATGATTTTCATTTTTTTGTTTTGGTGACTTAGGATTAATGACTTGTGGTTTAAATATAGTTTTAGGTCTTAAGTTCTTGTGATTTAAATTAGGATTTTCATTTTGTGATTTTAATTTAGGTTTTGGGTTTTAATTTTAAGTTTAATTAAGTAATTTTGGGATTTTGTTATTTTAGGGTTTTATGCTTTTAATTAGAATTTAGGGTTTTATTGTTTCAAATTTACTTTGGTGATTTAACTAGGGCTTTTGGATTAGGGTTTTGGGTTATATTGTTTCAAGTTTAATTAGGTGATTTAGGGTTTTTTTTTTTTTGGGATTTAATTTTAGGGTTTTTTTTGAGATTAGGGTTTAGGGATTTTTGGTTTTAGTTAAGTTTACATGGGTTTAGATGGATTTTTTGGTTTTGGGTTTTAGATTTGGAATTTTTTTTATGGTTTTAATTAAGTTTAAATGGGTTAAAATGGATTTGGTTAATTGATTTGAGTTTTGGATATGATTAATTTTAAATTTAGATTTAATTAATTTTTACTTGATTTAATTAAGGATTTAGTTTTAATTTTTATTTAATTGGTTTGTATTGCCTTTTTGCTTGATTTTTTTTTTGGATTAGGGTTTTTATTTAATTAGGTTTAATTTTCAATGGATTTTATTGAGTTTTACTTGATTAAGATTTTAATTACGGTTTTTGCTGAATTAATTTGAGTTTTAAAAGGTTTACATGTGTTTTACTTGATTTTTACTTTAATTAGGATTTTCACTTAATTAACTTGGGTTAAAAAAAATTTAAATGGATTTTATTTGATTTTGATTTTAATTAGGGTTTTCACTTAATTAAATTTAGATTTTAAGTGACTTAAGTGGATTTTATTTGATTAATTAGGATTTTCAATATTTAAGTGGATTTTATGTGGTTTAAGTTTGGATTTTAATGATTTAAGTGAGTTTTGTTTGGTTTGATTTTTAATTATGGGTTTTGCTTAGATTAGGTCATAATGGGCTTGTGTGGGCCTGAATGGGCTTGTGTGGGCTTGAGTGGGTTTGTGGGTTCAAGTTGAGCTAGGGTTTAGGTGGTCGCAACCAAAGCATCTTTCCAAAGGAGCCTGCTGCCAAGTGACTGCAAAATCAGGATGTCTACACCATGGATAGCTATGAGACGACAGCTCACTTTTATGTAATAGACATTGATGCCTCATATCACACTCTACAAGGATGACCTTGGCCACACAAACACTTAGTTGTGTCATCAACCTTCCACCAATGCTTAAAGTACATTCAAGAGGAAAAGGAGCACCATATCTTTGGGGAGATGGAGCCCTTCACTTTCTTTGAGGACCATATGCATGACGCAAGGTACTACAATGTTGCAATGGCAAACTTTGAAGTCAAAGGTCAAGAATAACATCTCTGCTACGAGACAAGTCCTGAAGCTTCCTCGGGTCATACAACTCTAACAAAACAAGTTGAAGCCATAGGTTAGGGTCGTCAAAGATGCAAGAAGACTCAAGAGGTTGAACATTACTTGCATCCAAAAGCAAGAGCATTATCACATCTGTTGGATACAATAGCTTCTCTAGAAGGGGGGTGAATAGAGATTTTCCGATTTTAATTAACTCTTTGTGATTTATTATGCAATCTGAAAGTACTTAGATTTAGCATACAAACATTCAATCACAAAGACACCAAGAATTATAGTGGTTCA
>JAMKQA010056838.1:0-13851 GCA_024699735.1 Posidonia australis | reverse complement strand
ATATGTATATATTTATATTTGTATATATATATCTATATGTATATATATATATTTGTATATATATATCTATATGTATATATATATATTTGTATATATATATCTATATGTATATATATATATTTGTATATATATATATTTGTATATATATATCTATATGTATATATATATATTTGTATATATAGATATATATATGTATATATATAAATATATATCTATATGCATATATATATCTTTATATATCTATATGTATATATATGTATATATATGTAGACACACACACACACACACACACACACACACGCATATTCAGCATATAAATGCCTACAATCTTGATCATGCATCATAAACATTTGCTATGGCTTTACGACTTTTACCACAATGATGTTATCCATAGATCGCCTTGGTAAGCCATTATCTCACCAACTAGCTAATCAGATGTGAGCAGTCTCGCATGTCTACCATTTCACTATCAAGGCATCTTGAATGTGAATCATATTCTATGAATATGATATACATATAGTGTGATATATGGAATATATCACAAAGGTGAAGTCTAATATGCAATGTCAAGCGGTTCTACTTTCTCAATCTGAGAAGTGCATTGTTGAAACTAGGTTGGAACGTCAAGCAATTCCACTTTCTCAGTCCGAGAACTACATTGTTGGAACCAGGCTGGAATGTTAAGTGGCTTTGGATTCAAGAGTGGATAGGTCATGAATGGAGACAAAAGGCTTGAATGCTAACAGACGTTTGTCTATTCTATTCTCTAATTTACCTAACCCAATAATATCCATTTTGGAATGTTTATGTTTCTCATCTTGTTGAATTTACATTGTCAAATTATTAGGTCTTTGAATAATTGATAAGAATTTTGTCAAAGTGATAATAGAGTATTATGTCACTTTTCTTATGTCACCTTTTTTTTCAAGTGCAATCATATATAAATATATATTTATCTGGACACCTTATTGTAACTTCCTTTTCTTATAAAATAAATGTGTAGGACTAAGATATGACATTCTTATTCAACATTATCATTGCTTTTGTACTTGTAAGTATCATCAAGTTCCTTGTTTAGGTAATTATCAATACTCTTGAAGCAAGCTCACTTTGCAATAAAATTCTTCTTGTCATATCTTACGAAGCTAAGCCGGTGTAGGTATATCTTTTTCATACATTCAGATTTGATGATACCTAGAATGCAAGTCCAACATAGAAAAAAACATTGAACCATGCAAATTCATCAAGTAAGTCATCAATGATGGGAATAGGAAACTTATCATTAACTGTATTCTAATTGAGTGAGCTGTAATCAATACACATTCTCCAGGAATTATCTACTTTTTTAACCAATAACATAGGTGAAGCATGTGGACTAGTACATGGTGTAGACACCCCGATTTTGAGGTGACTTATAGATAAGTTTTCTAGATGTTGCTTTGGATGTGGCAAACCTAATCCCGTTAGATAAACCAACCACAAACCTATAGCAGGCCTGCAGCCCGATTAGAAATTCAGACAAGTAGGGGAGAGCACCAAGTTAGAGTACCAATGTGGAGCACCTAATTGGAGCACTGAGCAGGAGCACTATAGTGGCACACCTAGCTGGAGCACGAGCTAGGTGCACCTATTTGGCACACCTACCTGGCACACCAAGCTGGCGCACAGCCCATTTTCAGGCTGCTGGCTATTGGCTTTCCACCTCCCATGTTTGTAACCTTTGACAATGAATATGCCATGGAATCTTCTCAGGCTTTTTGTTTACGAGGCTGCTTGTATTCTCAAGGGGTTACCTTTGAGAATTTCCTATATAAGGACATCCATAGGCAACCATTTGGGCCCCCTGATGATCTGACCTTAAGAGCTGATCTTATCATCTTGAAGAAGATCTAGTGCAAGCTATCTACTGTTTTCTGTAATCCACTTTCTTTTCTCTCGAGCACTCTCTTATATTTTGAAGCATTGCTAGCCCTTCCAAAGCAACAAGGATCCCATTATCTTTAATATCTCAAGAAGGAACACCTTGGGCAGTAGGTCCTCTCTTTCCCTTCTTCTTTAATTTCAGCTCTTGCTCCAAGATAAAGCATGTCTTGAACTTAACTTATAATCTGATTTTTGCTGTTTATATAAGAGATTTTTATGATAAAATGTCGATTTCATATACAAGATGTCTTGCATGTAGGATCCATATGTTAAAAATCTGCATCATGTAATTCCTATGGGTGGTTTTATTATTTTTCTTCTCTATTTCTTTACACTAGGATCCATGATCCATGCACATGTATGCTAAGATATGCAATAGAGATGTTCTTGACGTATTCACCACTTGCATAACTGGTTTAATTAAAAAGGAAATCACTTGTTTTTGAATCTAGACCAGATTCTAGGTCAGACTGCAGTCTGATTCAGATTTTCTGAGGAGCACCATTCTGGAGCACCAATATGGTGCACTAGAGCGGCGCACCCCACCAGAGCACCACTCTGGCGCACCATTCTGGTGCACAAGACTGGTCAGAGAGCAAATCACCCTCCATTGCATCCTCATCTGCATGTTTTCCAAGTGATTTTGAGTCTGATATGTTTAGTGATGATTCCTTGGTATTTTATGATTGTACATGCATGATTTCAACCACATATGATGTTGCTTTTTCAGTTGTTTTACCTTTTGAGCATTCGGTCCATAGTCCAAATCTGGTAGGCTGATTGCCATTTACTCCTACATGGAGAATTTTATGCATCAGCACATGACCCAGTGTGATATGGCTGAACCTTGTTGCGTTTATTTAGCATGAGTAAGATTTGACCTTGTGTGAGGCTATTAGCCCTTGAGCACAAGGTCCATAAATCTTCTTACACTTGCATTTCTTTCATTTTTAAAGGACATTTTCCGAAATTGCAAAGATTTTACACTGCTTGACTTTCCAGAATGCATTCTCATGTGATATTGCATTGCATGGACTTCTGTGTTTTCCCTAGCATGTCTTTCTGGCCCACACGGGAGCACATAGGTGGCGCACTAGACTGGAGCACCAGTCTGGCGCACCAAACAGGCGCACCAGCCTATTTAGCACATAGCAGCTTTCGTATAGGTTTTAGCATGATCTTTTGCTTTGATTTGCTTCTGCATTTTCCTGGTTTTCTTCCTTGATATGTCAGGAGCACCCAACTCGGTTTTCAATCCTTTTTATGCATGTTAGATCACATTTAGCATATAGCAAAGCAAGGATGAAAAGTCGCTCAAAATACTTAGATCCTTGATCTTATTTATGTAATATCTTTGCATCGCCACTTGACTTGATATATGAGCGATACTTCTGAGCATTAGGACACACTCAGCACTCCATGCACCCTTATTTTAGCATAAGACACCACTCACTTTGCATGGCATGGCATATCGCCCTCGAGCGTACAATAAAGGCTGAAAAGTCGACATTTCATAAGCAAATGAGAAAACTATAAAAAGACCGATTTATCGGGCGCACGAGGGTGCCTAATACCTTCCTCGTGCGTAACAGGGATCCTTACCCATTTCTGGTTTATGACCTGCTTTTCATTGGCTTATTTGCATGATTTATATGGTTTTCCTCGTCTTCCATTTTAATAGACTAGGTGGCGACTCCTGCATTTTATTTTACTTTTGCCGTGACTTTGCCGATTCTCGTGTATTTGGCCTTTCGCGCCAAGCCTGAGGCTGTCGCCGGCATGGTTACACATGGCTTGTTCAAACCCACAAGTAACTCCCCTCCAATAGTATCCTCTATCATGAATTTCTAGTAAGGTGGGTGTCCATATGGCTTAGTTCACATAAATTCCCAAATCATCTCTAATCCTTGAAACTACAGTGGCACTCTCATACACATACCTCTACGACCAGCATTCAACCTTGTAACCACCATGATAGAAAACTTCCTACTTTCCAACTTCAGCCCAACATTCTTCATAATCCTTGGATCTAAGAGGCTCTATGTAGTCCCTGAATCTAGCGACATAGTCACCAACTTGCACTCTCATAGTACTTGTAGACATTTGCCGCCATAATGCCAGTAAAGAAATACTTGAACCTTCCATAGCTATTGTGACACCTGGGCCTGATTATTCATATTAATTATAAATCATGTAATTAATTGTAATACTGTATAAATGGTTTATTAATGGATAATTTGTTGTTTCTTGTGAGTGTGAGGATTTGGTTTGCTTTCTGTGCACCTGCTTGTGATTTGGGACCAATGTGGAGTCCAGTTTAAGGATGCACAATCGCCTCGTTTTGCGTGTCTATTCTTTTATTCTTTTTTTTCTTTCCTTCCTTTCCTTTCTCTCTCTCTCTCTCCCTCTCTCTCATGAGCCACACCATCCCTGTCTTCTTCTTCTCCTTCCCCAACCCATACTACCACGAGACAGCAACCCGTGCCTCCCCGTCCTCTCAAACACAATGGGAGGTTGGCACGACGTGGAGGAGGAGATAAAAAGGGGCAGAGGCAGGCGAAAGGGAAGTGGAATCGGGAGAGAAGGAAGGAGAGGTGGAGCAGCACGCAAGTTGGTGGTGAGCTCTATTCGCGTGTCGCCGGTGGAGGAAGCTTCGCCAGGGCTAGGAGAAGCTCGCTGGAGTTGGGGAAGCTCGTCGGAGGAGGTACGCAACCCCCTTTCTTCCCCTCACCCCCTCTCTTTTCTACGGTTTTCGTTTAACATGTTAAATTCTTGAAAATGGAGATAAATGCGTGTAAAATCATAGAAAATTAGTAGAATGGATGGAAATGTGTTGGATAGCATGGAATTGTAGGTGTCATGTGGTTAGGATGAAATTTGGGTGGTTTATGCAAGTTTTTGGATGCATGCTATTGTAGTTTCAAACGAGCTTCACCCCTTTGTGATTTTCGTATGAATTGCATAATGAATGGATTGATGAATGGTTTAAGGGGTTTTGAAGTAGACTCAAGGGTCTACACCCGATGATTTATTTGTGTTTTATGATGCTTGTTTGGAGGGTCCGCCAGAGGCTCCCATTTCCGACGAATGTGTTGTCTGGAACAGGGGAGGTGCCCTGATCGCGGGCAATTCAGCATGCTGAACTAGATTCGACGTACCGAATTCCTGTCACATTAAGCCAGGATACTTGGTTTCGGTAGGCCAAAATCATCCAATCGACCGAAAAAGGGAGTTTCGGTGTACCGAAAATGTTTGGTATACTGAACCAGGGATTTTCGGTATACCAAACTTGGTTTTTGGTCTACTGATTTTGCCCTGGCCCTGTTGTACTTAAATGTGAATATAAAATGGTAATAATTGGTGTTTTCCCCATACAAATGTCATGGAGGAATATTGAACCCAAATAAGTAAAATTGGGATTAGTTTGGAATGGTTTTGGGTTTGAGACCCTAAAAATGAATTAAAGTGATTAAATGTGTGGTTTTTGGACATGAGACCCAATTTATGGTTTTAAAGCATGGTTTTAAATGAATTGAGTTGGGACCCCAGTAGGGGCCATGTGTTGCTTGGAACATGTTCCCGCAACGAAAAGAATGAAATGAAAAATGAATTTGAAAAGGAAAACTTAAAGAGTTTTGAAAATAAAACACAAGTAAGGTATTAAGGAACCACAGGGGTTGGTGTCGACTATGTGGTAGGAGTATGAGACTCCAATGAAACCATTTGTCAGATACGACTGTGGTTGCCTAGCTTGAGATAGTGTAGGTTGAGCCTGGGTATGTGGGCCTGGGTGTTCGGGTCACCGAGCTTGTGACGGTGTAGGCTGGGCCTAGGAATATGAGACCTTGGTGTTCGGGTCACCGACGGTGTAGGCTGAGCCTGAGTTAGTGAACCTAGTTGTTCGGGTCACCGATGGGATGTCAGATGAAGATGTTTCCTCGTGCATATAAAAAAAGAATTGAGGCCAGTTGGCTGGGGCGGTGTCCTCCCGCACGGGGAACTTTATTGCGGCAGTGCAGAGAGGTAGGGGAAATAGTGTCCTCACCTTTTTCTTGTGTGTCTGTTACCCATGATCAAGGTAACATCAATAAAGAAAAGTGGAAAAGAATAAGAAAAGTGTGGTTATGTGAAATGAAAGAAATGTGATTTGGATAGGATTGAACTTATGAATGGTCCTAAAATCCTAGAATAAAATAAGATTTGTGTTTTAATCAGTTACCCGCAAGTATTTATGATTTTGGTTTTGAGTCCTATGAGGCATTGTGTTTTAGGCTGGACCTGGTCAAGTGTGTAAATCTCCCAGAATATGAGAAAGGTTTTGAAAAAGTACAAAAAGAAAGAAAAAGTGTGTTTTGAGAAAAGCATAGTCTTGGGAGTAGATTCCCAAGCGATTTCAAAAGAAAAGAAAATGATGTTTCAAAACTGGATTTTTAAAGGAAAACCATGTTTTATAAATTAAAAGTTATATTTTTAGTGTTTTGTCAGATTTTTGCTATTGTGTGTTTTGGGGCACATACTGTGTGACTTAGATGTCACTCATGCGTACTTTGTTTGGTTTTTAGGTGCGGGTCGTGTGCAGTCAAGTTCTAGTGTCGGAGTAGGAGCTTCTAGCTACATATCGTTTCCTAGAGGTGAGCCTTAGTTATAGTTATTTAATTTTACTGTAATTAGTGTAATTTGCTTATGATACTGTGATCTTGGTAGCATGCTCGAAATCGAGGCGTGACAACTATAACAACTTCCTCATCCTCTTCATGAGGCTGTATTTGTAACATGAAGATCCTATGTTTCTAACATTTATGACCCTTCTCCCACTTTTTATCACACTTGGAACTTAAGCATTTTGCTTTTCTTTCCTCATATTGTTCTGGAGAAATTCTTCTGATAGGAACAACACCTTTAATGACTTTCGAATCCACTGACCTTTGGCCATGATTTAACACTTCCCCAAACCACTCTATTCTCGTTAAATCTAGAAATTTTAGTAATGCATTACGCCTTACAATAATATCGTGCCATGCTTTTCCAGCCCTCCTTTTTCCTGATAATTAGGATTCTTGCCACCTAGCTAACTCCCTAGCTTCCTTCAAAGATTTAGGTCTAAAAGACCTGATTTCCCATTCAAGATCCTCCCTCAATCCACTAAGATAAGTGCTCCACTGATGTTGTTCAGACAACCCCACAAGCTTATTTGACAACTTCTCAAATTGTGCTTGATACTCCTTTAATGAACCATTTTGTCTCAATATACTCAAACTAGCCATTGGATCCTCTTCCCTTGGAACAAATCTCAGTTATAAGGACTCCAAGAGTTCTTCCCAAGTTGTAGTATTATTATGATAATTAAACTACCAAAACCATTCCAAAGCATCTTCATTCATTTGACTTTAAATCAAGACTTCATTCTTTTACTTGGACCATAGCTATATGTGCAACATCCACGTAAATTATCTGATAGCATTGTAATTGTTGTTTTCTCAGGTTTATGCTTTCACCTTGTGGAAATGTGTTGGATTCTTGATACAACTTGCTATGTAGGGATTCATTTTGGCAAGGATTGCAGTATTAGATGGATGGTGAATTTGCATATTGGATGTTTAGGTTAAGGATTTAAAATCAAATTGATTCCATAACTAGAGTTGAAAAAGAATGGAGTTTCCACGAAGAGAGAGTTTAATAAATAACCAAGAAAGGAACAAAATAAAGTGACAGGTTTTAGCCATATAAAAGAAAATAGATTAGGCCAAAACTACGATAGTTATTTAGTAGAGAGTCTCTAACACATCTAGTCTAATGTACTATCAATCACTAATTTATTTCTATATGAATCTTACATGAATATTTTGATATATTATTTACGGTATTAGATAGCTGAATTTATTAGAGGTGGTTGACATTCTACTGGATCCAATGGATGCGGTTCATTTGGAGGATCAAGAGATTGATCTTATATCTCGGCCTTTCACGAGCAATGAGTTGATTGAGTACATGTGCTCATAAGATATACCACTACCTCCAGTAGGGTGGGTACCTCAGACTACTTTGGTTGTTACTCTCACCTCTCCTCTTGTGATTAGGTATAATGTTACTTCAAAGAGTAGTGTGGCACGTTAGGTCCTGCTTGAGTTGTTTTCTCCCCTTCAACTACAAGTGTTTAATATAAAGAAATTATAATTTTTAAGACTTAATATTTGTTAGATCAAAAGACTTTTCTAGAAGAGGTAAATAGAGAATTTTAATGTTAAAGGTGTGTGTGACTATGCCACCATGGGGGAGAAACCGATAGGGCCATGGCAAGAGCGGTGAATCCGAGAAAAGGGACGCTCAACTCGAAAACACTAGAAAACACACAAAACAAAATAAAATGGATAAGGAGAAATCACCACCTAGTCTATTTAATGGAAAGGCGAGACGAGGAAAATCGAAAAAGTGCAATGTGATGCAACAAACAAATAAAGAAATGACTCCAATACTAATGGATAACACATAGGTCATTGTGGGCAAAGAAATGGGTAAAGACTCTTGTTACGCACGAAGAAGGTATTAGGTATCCCTGTACCCCTAACGAATCGGTTTTTTTGCGCTTTTCCACTCATGTGTGTGTGGCAAATGCGAATGTATGCTTGCTTGCATCTAAGATAGATGTGTGCTTCATGCCATGCGAAAACAAACGAAATGCGAAAGGTAAGAACGATGCAACCTTATGCTTAGCAACGTTGCACGAGTTCTAGACCGACGGTCCACAAGAGCTCAACACAGTAAACATCCTTGGCCTAAAGATGAATGTGAGAAATCCAAAAGAAACGTGATGGAAAATGATGTGTGCGATGTTTGGGACATTATATTAGCGTGAATGCTACTTTCTATATTCCCTTGGGCGATATGCAATATGCAATGCATGGATGTCTTTGATGTATGCTCGAGTGGACACGATGCTTAATGCTATGTGGATGTAGGTAAAAATAAAGAAAACGCTGATCAAATCTTATTAAATTGAGTTAAACATGAACATTGGTGAATATATATGGCAAGATGTGCGCAAACAGGTAATAAACCAAACCATGCAGCGGTTTATGCAAAATGTCAGTATACTCAGAATACACATCATTCAGCAAACAAATCAAACAGAGCCGTTCTTCTAACGTCGCCTCCCTATGTGGCGACAGATCTCGTTGCCACTTTGTTGGGCGACAAGGAGCGTCGCCTCTCAATCTAGCGGCACGCGCCCCAAACTAGTCTAGAAGCTCAGATTTGTCTTAAACAGATCAGATGTCAAACAAGTCTATTTAAGCAATTAAGTTTCAGAGAAAATGCTAATTTTAATGGATTTAGATATTTATTTAATGGCTTGATTAATCTGTGTTTGCTCCATTATGCAGGCTCCTATGGCAAGGGTGAAGTCTATTTTATAGGTTCTAGGGGTCACTCAATAAGATTTGGGCCCTTTGGTACCATTCTTTAACCTTCGTTAGGATCCATCAAGAGGGCCTAGGCTACGGGTTTGTCTCTCTAATGAGGGGCTTCAACCAAGGATTCTGTCCTTATGAGTCAGTCCTAGCAAACCACAAGGCAATAAATAAACACCAAACAACAAGATACTAAGTTTCTACTAGGGTTTGTTACAGACTTGGGGAGAAAGGTGAAGTCTGTAACAATCCCCTAGAACACCTTAAGTTCCTTGACCTGATAATCATAACCGAGACAGAGTATGGGTAGGCGACTTGCACCGACCCAGGTTCGCTCTGCTCAGTTGGTCAAATCAGATAGAGAACCTTAAGGAACTATAATCCTATTGTCAAGCAATTAGTTTCCACCCTATTGGTGGATTGAAAATAACCCTAGAAATCGGTAAAAAGTTAAAATAATGGTGGACAAGAACTTTGTCAATTTTATTTATTCAGATCACTACTGCAGGCAATAAAAATTAACACAAACAATTAAAAAAAAACGCTTGTGGGATAAATACACTGAAAATAATTTGTTGCCTGTGTGATAGGCGTCTGACCTTGTCACCACATGATCTTGTTGCCTATGGATGTGGTGACGAGGTCAGTCATCTCTTGTTTCGGCGACCGAAAGTCGTCTTCCTCCTCTCGCATGTAGGGTTGCCATAGGGTTGCAGATCTAGTTATCTCTCTCTCTCCTATGGGTATGTGCCTAGGATTTCGACTAGGGTTTGGTTTCTCTCCCTTTCACTTCTCCTTGCTCTCTATCTATCACTCTCTCTCTCTCTCATTGGGCAACTTAGCTAGGGTTTTGGTGGACTGTTAGGATGTGGTGTTGGGTTCTCTCTTCTTTTCTCTTCACTGCATGGATCTAGGTTATGGAGGGGTGTTGGGCGTGGTATGGTTTGATGAAGAGGATGTCGAACTGATAAGGTGGTGCATGGAAAGGAGGCTACGTTGGGTATGGGTTGAGGGTAATGGGTCTAGACGTGGTGCATGGCCGTTGACTTCATGGGTTGGGAACGCTTGGTTTGGACATGGTGTTCTGGGTTGTTGGGTCCATGTAGACTGTAGGCATGGAGGAAGATCTGATGCATGCAAAAACGAGGAAGAAGGATCGTTGTTCACGCTCAAAGGTCAGTGGTCTTGCGTGGATGGCGACCCATCGCTGGGAAACATGTGTAACGCATAAAACTAAGATAAAACAACGAGAAAACCTTTGAATATACATTGCTATACATTAAAAAACATGAAAATAATGAGCATATATACGAGTTCTACAAGGATAGAAGGCTATACCTGCGTGGTAGGCAGTTTTCAACGTCCTCTAGTGATGGCAGCGACTGCGGGACGTGGAGGATGGCTGGGGCTGCGTTGGATGTCTCCATCCTCTCTTTCATGTGGAGGCTAGAGTTTGATGAGTGTTTCTCCTCTTCTCTCTTTCTAGGTTTTTCTCTTTCTTACGTGAATCCTCTCTTCTCCCAAAACTCTCCTCTTAACCCTCTCTATGTGCCTCCCTCTCTTCTCTCCCAAGCTTCCAATCCTAGGGTTCTGTCATGTGAGGTAAGTTTATATAGGGTAGGGCTTTGCATGGGATGTGTAGGATGTGTTTAGATTTAAATGAATGGTGGGGATTGACATTAGAGTTTTGGTTATGAGTTTTTGTTGGGTTTGGTTTCAAGGGTTAAGATAGGTTTGCATAGGCTTAGGGTTTAAGTTAGGCTTATGGTATGGGCTTAAAGGGATTGGTTTTGGGTTGGGCCTATGGTGTGGATTTATTATTTTTGGATTTGTATTCATTTTTATTTTTTTAGGTTTGGTTTAGATATTATTATTTTTTAGGTTCAGTGTAGATTTTATTTGCTTAGGTCTGATGGTGGCTGGGTTTTATTTTTATTCATTTTATTATTTATTTTCCTAGGTTTGGTTAAGGTTTTGGTTTTATCTTTATGGTTGGGCCTGTGGGGTTTGATTTGGGCTTATTATGGTTTATTGTTTTTGAGATTGTGCTTATTTATTTTTAGATTGGACATTTAGTTTAGGTTAATTTGCTCTTTTAGGTGTGATTTGGAGGTGTTGTAATCATGCCAGCAACAGCCTCGGGCGTGACACGAAAGACCAAATGCGCAAGGGTCAGCAAAGTCACGATAAAAAAAGTGATAAAAACAATAATAAAATGCAGAAGTTGCCACCTAATCTACTTAAAATGGGAGACAAGGAAAACCGTTTAAAACAATGAAACTGGGAAACTATGCATGATTACAAGCCAATGAAAAAAGGGTCACTATGAACCAAAAATTAGGTAAGGATCCTTGTTGCGCACGGGGAAGGTGTAACCATGCTGTCGAGGATGGCAACAATTATGTATGTGCCAAAGTCGGCAAAGCCATGGTAAAAATGAAATAATGCAAAATGTAGGAGTCGCCACCTAGTCTATTCAAATGGAAGACAAGGAAAACCATATAACATGAAAACCATGCAAAACAATAAAAGAAAAGTCTTCGTAAACCAGAAATGCGGGTAAGGATCCCTATTACGTACGAGGAAGGTGTTAGGCACCCTCGTACGCCCGAAAAATCGGTCTTCTATTGGTTTCTCTCTTGCTAACGAAATGTCGGCTTTGCAGCCTTTGCTGTATGCCCAAGGGCGATATGCTATGCCATGCTAATGAGTGTGGTGTCTAAAATATGGGTGCATGATGTGTAGGGGTGTGTCCTAATACTCAAAAATATCGCTCGTATGTCGGGTCAAGTGTTGATGCAATAATATTACACAATAAGATCAAAGATCTAATATCTTGAACGATTTATCGTCCTTGCTTTGCTATATGCCTAATGAATCTAATATGCATGAAAAATAATTGAAAACAGAGCTGTGCCTTCCTAATGCATCAAGGAAGAAAGCCAAAGAAAATCAAGAAGCGAATCAAGTCGAGAAAGCATGCCAGAAACATATGAGAACCTGCTGTGTGATACTGAAAATAGGTCAACGCGCCTGTTTGGTGAGCCAGACTGGTGCGTCAGTCTGGTGCGCCACCTATGTGCGTCTATGTGGGCTAGGAAAATGTGCTGAGGGAAAAAATAGAAAACTATGCAAAGCCAAAACACCCGGGAATGCATTCTGGAAAGGTATGTAGTATAAAATCATTCTGTAAAACTCGGAAATCATGCCTTTAAAATGAAAGAAATGCAAATGCAATATCTATGGACCTTGCGCTCAAGGGCCAGTAGCCTCACACATGGTCCCAACTATCTTGTGTTAAATGAAGGATGCATGCTTCAGCCATGCTACTGGATCATGGGCTGATGCACAAGGCTCTCCACGTAGGAGTAAGATGCAACCAGCCTACCAGATTCTTGCCAAGGGATGAATAACAAAATGGAGAAAACAATTGGAAAACCATTTGATTAAAACTGAAAACATGCAAATGAAATCTTAAAGTATCGGAGAATCAGCCATAAAAGAAACCAACTTGAAACCTTCTATAATGCCATGCAAACAAAGATGCTAATGCGAGTGCTCTGCTCTCTGACCAGTCTGGTGCACCTGCTTGGTGCGCCCGAGTGGTGCGCTGGAATGGTGCGCCTGAGTGGTGCGCCCTAGAGAACCTGGATCAGACTGCAATTTGATCCAGAATCCATCCCAGCAAAGCGACAAGGTGATTCATGCTAATGCAGATGGGTTCATGCCATTATAAAAAGCTGAAAACACGATGGGGATGCATATGATCGAGAGTCATTATGTAAATCATGTATTTAAGACTAAAATGAAATGATGGGTTCATGTATGAAAACATGCAAAATGCCAGGGAATAAACATGATATGGGTAAATCCAATCAGAACACATGTAAGTGATATATCAAGCATATCTCTATGTGCAATGAACATGTAAGTGCGTGGCAAAGAGCTATATGCAAGGAAACAGTAAAAGAAGATAACTCATGCAGATTTATGCTAGAAACAAAGGCAGACATGCTCGCAAACAGAGGAATAAACTTGCATGGAGATTATCTTGCAAGGAGAGCAAACATATTCATCATAAAACCTCACAAAAACATGGATAAATCAAACCATATGTATGATTTCGAGCATGCTTTATCATGTTTCTAAAATGAGATCTAAAGGAGAAAGAAGAGGTAGAAAACCTACCTCTCAAGATATTCCTTCTTGAAATATCAGAGATAAAGAGATCCTTGTTGCTCTGAAAGGACCAAGGATGCTTTGGGGCACAAGGGAGTGCACCAGAAAACGAATATAAGCTACTGGAAAGAGGGTGTAGCTCGTGCAGGATGCTTGCTCAGAACAGAATTGTTGAACTCAAGGTTTCTAACCTCTTCCAATGGTTTCCTATGGGTGTCCTTATATAGGATTTTCTCATGGGTAACTCATGGGAATGCAGGGAGCCTCGTAGACGAAAAGCCTGGAAGATTCCATGGCATATTCGTTGCTAGAGGTAACAGCCATGGGAGGTGGAAAGCCAGCA
>JAMKQA010056837.1:0-16647 GCA_024699735.1 Posidonia australis | reverse complement strand
TTGGTGCGCCAATTTTGTGCGCCCAGCTACGTCACAGATTTCTGGGTTCTGGCTTGCTAATAGGCTTGGGGCTAGGTTTAATGGCTGATCACATCCAAAGCAACATAAGGACTCTCATTCCTGGGTTACCTCAAAATCGGGGTGTCTACAGCTAGTGTTTGGTTGCTCATGGCGTAGTTATGCTTTGTTCCTTGACGTTGTCTGTTGAGTTGTTCTTGGTGTGTATTTAGATGGGGTGTGTGTTGGGTGACCGTTTAGAGTGGTCATTCATGTGTACTTTGTTTTTTATGTTTTTGTGGGTGTAAGGTTAGGAGCTATTTCTTGCTAATGCACATAGGATGGAGTCACATCAAAGGTTTTGGGTAAGTGAGTTATTTAGATTTATTTCTGCTAATTACTGCCTTTCATTTCTATAGATGGTGTTTATGTTTAGTAATTAGTATTAGAAATCAGATAGGTAGATAATTTTCAATAGTAGCAACTGAGGCTCGTTACCGGTAGTATTAGAGTATCGATTAACTAAGAACACTAACCTAAGGATATCTGATCTGGTGACTCCATAGACTCGCATCCATGCATACCTGCACCTTTATTTTTGTGATTTTATTGATTTTCATGCTTTATAGTGCTGGGGAGTCTTCGGCTCTAGCTTCAGTAATGACAAGAATGATGTATGAAGCACCACGAGGAACCTAGGGAGTGATAGTCTACTTGTTTATGGAGGTGGACATTGACTCATTGAGAGGTTTCCCAATGGTTGGATTTCTACATCGTAGGCCTGTTGGAGCTACTTTGAGAGAGCAATTAGAGGCAGAGTGTGAAGTTGCATTTGCTCGAGTGGTGCAGTTCGCTTGAGCTCTTCTCCATGGAGCGTGGTGTTTGGTACTGCCCATTAATCTTGCATGGGATAAGTATCGAGTTGTCCATGGGAGTGGTGTTAGTTGTTTTCTAGGCAAGACTTAGTGCTGGCATGTAGGGTGGAAGACCTTGCTGTATGTAAGGCTAGATGACTCATGTTGCCTAGAGCTGTTCCCATCTGTAATGTGTACTGCTTTGCTTGGTGTGCTATGTGTAGACACCCTAGATTTTCCAGGTAGTTTCAAGTAGGTCGTGGTGAACGAATGTGAACTGTGGATATGGTGAGCCCATTAATTTCTCCCGAAACACCTCACAACACCCTAAAACATCCATTAATATTCCCAAAACCTTTAAAATTACTTACACATCATCCATTTATCCCAGGTGGTCCCAAGAAAATTGGAATACAAGCTCAAAATGTGACTAGCTACCTATTTAAAGGGTTACACGAGAATTCCTAGTGGATCTTAGTGGCAGCAAAAGTAGATGAATACATTAGGCGATAAATATTGGTGTACGAGGTTAGTGGACTGCCTTGTTCCAGACATAGAGGACACCAGTGTCTCATTTCCTTGATAATTCATCCAATTCTTTGCGTTGACGACCAGGATGCATCTAGAGCTTGATCTTCAATTGTCTAGGACCATCATGCCTTTTTTTAAACCTCGAATTTACCATTTGAAGCCATTAGAACCCATCACCGCCGTTCGCCAGAGGCCGTTACTAATCCACGGCTTGAATTCTTGCCCATCGCCTATATAAGGACCTCCGTGCCAAGTGAGAGGAGATCGAAGCCATACTTGCCATCAACCTCCCCACTTCCAGTGCAAGTCTAGCTCCCTAGTTTCGAAGCACTCCTGCTCTAGCCAAGGGTGGATTCGGGTGGGGGCCAGTGGGGGCTTTCCCCCATTGGACTTTCAAAAAAACAAACTTAATACTAAGTATAATGTTTTGTAAATAACCCCTTAAAACCTCGGTTATTCTCTTTCCCCACATCCCTCTAGGCCTCTCCCTTGCTTCAACTCTCTACCTCATCTCTCTCGCGACGGGTGCCCTATTCCCTAAAATCAAGAGATGGTGCGATAACCCCCAGGCGAGTGACGACGACGGGCGACAGCTCTCCTTGATTCCTCCTCCACAGACCACAACCCACAATACCAATGTCCAACTCCAACCGTCCTTCGTCCAAGTACCACCCTGTCTGGTGTCCACAGGCAGGCAACAACAACGGCGACAACCATCTTGCCGGCATACTCTAGGTTAGGTTTTCCCGTTGAAAACATTTGCCTTCTTCTTCTTCATGTTCCTCCTCTACTTTCCTTTCTTGAATAGTCCATCTGTGTTCAGTACTTCAGTTGATTGTTTTCTGAAATCTAACTTCTCGTACTACTAGTATGATCCTCTTGTACACTATTTATTTCATCCTACAATAAGATCATCAGGACTTCACAAATTCTGAACCATCCTGGTATTCGATTAACTTTAACATAAAAACTCCACAACCATTCTTGATAGAGATGAAATTTTTTATATAATTTGTTGAATGCCAAAAATAAGAGTCAAAAGATAAGTCCCAGGGTAGCGAAGTAACACAACAAATTAATAAGGAAAATAGTAAACTAGACATTATATGATATTATGTACTTCCTTAGTAAACAACCATCTCGATAGAATTTAAGCTTCTTCACTAATCATCACTATTGTTAGTTTTCTACTATTATTGTTAATTTAAAAATTTTCGTGTACTTATGGTGCTCTGATCATTGAAATTTGTTGATGATCTAGGATTTTAGTTCATTGAAATAGTCTCTTTTTAAAAAAGATATGTCGATGCTTTTTAAAGTAGACATATTTTTGGATTATAATCATGGTGTCAATTTTTTTTGCATCTACTTTGATAATTTATTTTCTATAGCCCCCACAGTGAAAACTTTCTGGCTCCGCCACTGGCTCTAGCTCCGGAGATCACCCAACGACATCTGGTGGTCCTGTGATGTCGGCAACGCAGTGACACACCATTAGGTAAGCTCTTGCCTTTAATCCTGCTCTATTTGCATCCCTTGTATCAGAATCCATCTCCTCCTTCTTCCTCTCCGGCGATCATCTGGATTGTTGGAGGTTGGATTCCTCTTCATCTGTGATGTGCACGAGCTCTAAATGAGGTCAGTGAACCTTAGACTCGATGTGAGCACATCATGGAGCCCTTCCTTCTTTCCTCCGTCGCTGAGGCGTTTCAGCCCACAGTCGATGACGGAACCAGATTAGAGCAAACAGGGATGGGCATAGGGAGAGTAATCTTAATTGTTTTCTTCCTTCTTTCTTGTTGTGATCTATATACACTTCCTCCCTAGATCCTCTCCTCCACACCTTTACTTCTTTAAGCCTTGGAAGGAGCTCGTTGGCCATCGACAAGGCTGATTGGTGAGTATTCCAGCGAGGAGGATGGGAGAAGTGATTGAGAGGGTCATGGATTGATCTGATTGCATGAATCTACTCTTCCTTCTTTGCCCTTTCACCTCTGGTCCTTTCCTTTTCACTTCCTTGCCTCGTCGAAGCTCCATGATGCTTGTCGACCTTCGTCGATGGCGCCTTGTGCGCTCTCCGACGAGCTAGACGGGAGGGACAATCCAGAGCGTGATTTTCTATCTTGATTACTTGATCATGCTCAATCACCACTGTTCTTGCCTTTCCAGTCATCGTTTGGGTTTTGCATTTCAATTTGATCAAGAATTCAATCGAAACCTATAAACTGAACCCGATGGTGGAAATCTCCAATGGCTTCAAGCGACAGATCGAAATGGCAAGTGGAGTAGGTAGTTATGACAGACGAGTTTGTTAAACAGTTATAACTGACGAGTACAGTCGACGTGGGACCCAAGTTTCAGGTAGTTTCACAGTATCTTTATTTTCTTGTTTTCTTTTGACTCCCCGATCTTTGCATGGTTTTCAGTTTTCTACATCATGCGTTCCCATCACCCTAGTGCATGCATTAGTTAGCATAACCACCCACATGTTTTTATCAAATCAAATTTGTCCTTTCATAGCCTTTCACATTTTTACTCCAACTTTACGATTTGTTTTGCATTGGTTTTGTTATCATCCTAGGGTGTACATTAGTTAGCATGTAAATGCCTACATTGTCCCCAATGCAGATTATTATATCTTTTTGACTTTCATGAACATTTCTAGTTTCTGTCGGTTTACGCAGTTTTCTCTCTAGATGTTTCTAGTTTTGTATAATTTTCTAATACCCTAGGGTGTACATTAATTGGCATTTTCAATGCCTACATTTTCTTTTGGATTATTTTCCTTTTCATTTCTCTCGTTTTGAGTCATATTCCTCGGAATTTTCACATTTGATTCTCACGTTCACATTGGCATGATCTCAGCCATTCATCACATGTTAAGCATGCATTGAAAAATGACACATAGCAAGCGAATAGCCAAGAAAGACTGATTTTCGGGCATATGGGTGTGCCTAACGCCTTCCCCATGTGTAACAAGAATCCTTTCCCTTTCTCTGGTTGACAATAATTGAGTGTTGCATCCTTTAGGCGTGGAGCACACACATCCATTCATTTATTTGCATTCATTTGCATAGTTTTCTTGCATTCTTATGTATTTTGGTTTTCCTCATCTTTCCATTAAGAGGCTTGATGCCTATTCCTTTTCCTTATCCTTTTCTTTGTCCTTGTTTGGTATTTTCTAGTTGAGTGTCCTTCCTCGGATTCTTTGCCCTTGGAACTCTTTGTGTGCTTCCATGCGCGAGAAGTCGGGTGGTTCTGCTGGCATGGTCACACTATGGCTATGAGAAGATAAGGTGTTTGTAGAGAGATACCCTATTTTCGAGTTGACCCCACGTTAGTCGACTAGATGACGTGTTTTCTTCGCCACCATTCGTTGTTGGGTGGTTTTGTGTTTTGCTGTGGAGGGAGAGGTGCAATGGATGACTACTTGTAACATCCAGGATCAATCACAGAGTGTATCAGAAAATCCAAAAATGATGTATCTTGTAATTGAGGTTTTGTTATGTAATCTGGATAAGATGGACTTGATGTTGTTGGTGATTGTGATGAATGCAAGTTTATTTCTCTTAGATTGGTTTGTGGTCTCTTTGTCTCTATTCAGAATAGGCCAAGTGGACCTAGTAGGTAGCAAAATTCAACAAATATAGGGGCCATAGGCTCCAAGTGGACCTTCTAGGGGTAGATGACTAGCGAAGGCTACCAGCGCAAGTTGTCAATGCGCAGTCCTAAGTATAGTAGCCAAAGTAAAGTATCACTTGACACCTACTACTTGTGTATACCACTAGATGCACCACCCTACTAGCACTTGATCCCCTACCCCGCCTCATCTGCAGTGTCACCGGGATTCCTAGACGACCAGGGATGGCTCAGGGTATTTAAAACACAAGGTGATTTCCTACGTTGGAGAGGAGAAAAAAGAGAAAACAAAAAAGAGAGTAGAGAAAACAAACTGAGAACTGAGAGAGAGAGGGTAGGAGAGCCTCGCTAGAGGTGAGCCATCGTCGGAGACCAACTGCTGCGAAGAGCAGACCTCCGCCAAAGGACCATTGTCGAAGGTAAAGACCATTTTTCAGGGAGGAGCGGGCACCAAGAGAGCTTGTCGGAGTTGGAAGAGATGTCGGTGAACTCCAAAATAGTACGTGTTCCCCCTCATTCTCTCTCCAAAAATTATGCTCAAATATTGATGAAACATGTAAAAGAGCATGTTATAGGCATTGATAATAAAAGTTTGATTTTCTATGGATTAATGAGGAGTTATATGGGTTCCCATGCATGGATGCCTATGATTGGAGTTTCTGTGGATTGTCTGAGTTTTTCACTGAGTTTTTGGTTAAATGAATCCATTAATACATGAACCCATATGCTCTGAATGTTGAAGTATATGTTGGGATGTATCGTGCATGTTGTGTGAGTTTTCTCAAGGTTTTACAGAAGTTTTCAATTAGGTTCATGGCTTCCTGAGTTTCTCTGGTTTTTCTGTAAAACATGTAGCATGACTGGTTGGCGAGTACTACTAGCACAAGCTTGTAGTGTGACCAGGTCGGGGAGGTCTATGGTGTACACAAGCCACACGAGCATCCGACGCAAATAGCCGACGTGAGCTGCAGTTTCTAGTAGATACAGATGGCTTGTTTTAGTGGTTTTCTGAGAATAAAAATATTGATAAATGCTTATGAAATCCATGGAAAATATGTTTGAAATGGTTTCTGTGGTAATGATTCCTATAATGTATAGGAAAATACATGAATAAATGATTGTGTGGAAATAAATGATTATGAAAATGGGCTTTCGATGAGAATAAAGTTTTGAAAAGGTTTTAAAAGAGACGCATATGTTTTAAAAGGATTTTTTGAGATTTGTAGGAACCATGTAGGTCAGCAAACCTTACTGACAAGGGGTAGTGAGTAGTCGGGATGAATTCTATGATGTGGTTACTGAGTTTGGTCCAAGGAGTGAGCATCGTGACTGTGTGTTGTGGTACTACAAGACTCGAGGTATGGTAGACCTAGATTACCCTGAGTGTCGGTGTTGGTTGGGTCTGGGGTTGGTGTCTCCACGTGCTCGGGCACCCAAGGGTGTCGAGAGGAAGCACCCCGTGCGTGTTACATGTGCGGTACTATGAGGCTATGGCTAGGGTAGTTAAACTCCTATGCAGGGTGATTCACCGTGGCACTGCAGTAAGGTTGGGGTTGGAATCTCGCCAATTGCTTGTGACCAGGTCGATCACCTATAGTCAGGGTGATACAATAGGTTTTGTTGAGACTCTACGTGTGTAGATTTAGACTAGAATCAAACTGTGATTTGGCTTGTGAGTCAGATTCTAGCTGAGTTGAAACTTGTGTTTTGAACTAGTTTTCCAACCATAGTTTTGCTGTGATTTGAGATATAAAATAAATTGTGTTTTAGCTAGACTCTAGTTGAGGATTTTGTCTCTTGAGATGCATGGAAAGCGAATTGCAAAGATGCATGGAATTTTAGTGTAAATAATAAAAGGATTTTGAAAATGAAAGCATGATTTATAAATGAATTTCTAGATTACATGTTGGCTTTTCGATTTTGGTGTTTTCTTCGTGACTTTAGTAGTCCTTTAGGGGTTTTACTGGATTTTGGTTTTGGAGAGCGTATTGGGTGACAATGATGTCACTTAGACATGGATTTTATTGTGTTTGTCCCAAAGCATTGTTGGAGGTGCAATCTAGTTATAGTGCATAATTCGGAGCCACTTAGCCACACGCAGGTCAGGGTAGCTTGCTTTAATTATATAATTGTTAATCATTTTCCTATTTATTTGTTAATTATAGTTAATTCAGCTTAATTGAAATAATTGGATAGTATTGATACTATTATGTAGCACACAGGGTGTTATAGAGTAGTATCAAAGCCTAGGTTCACTAAGTGCACTAGCTTAGGGTGTCCAGCTTGTGGCTTCATTAGGACTACACAATAGCATGTATATGCACCTGACTAGTTTGATTGTCGTGGCAATAAGATGTCACTTAGGGGTCGAGGCAGAAGTAGGACTCCCGCAGCAAGTTCTGGTGAGGAACAAGACAGCGGTTGGGGAGGTAAACGACAGGAGTTGAGTTACATGATGCGGGGATTCGCCCAAACCTTTAGCAAGAGCAACAAAGAAGGAACCAAGGAAGATCAATGGCTCAAGCAATTTCACCAGCTTAGTGTGCCAACTTTTGATGGCTGAGGAAAGCTAGAAGAATGTGAAGCTTGGCCGCTGAAGGTGGAGAAGATTTTGGAGGACATAGAATGCCTAATTGAGAAATGGGTCAGGCTAACTATCTTTCAGTTCAAGGGCGATGCCAATTAGTGGTGGAGAGCCATACATTGCATGAAATTCTCAAATTCTGACTTTCTGATGATCTCTTGGAAGGAATTCTAGGTTGCTTTTTATGAAAAGTACTTTCCAGAATACGAGAGAGATCGACTAGACAGAGAATTTTAGAATCTGAAGCTGGGTAACTTGTCAGTGGTCGAGTATGAGGTGACCTTCACCTGTATGGAGTAGTTCTTGTAGACATTTGACACAAAAAAGTGTAAAGCTAAGAGATTTGTGGAAGGACTGACTCCAACACTCAGATCCAATGTCCTAGGCTACCAGTGCTCGACCTTGGTGGAGGCAGTAGAATTGATAGCCTAATATGAGGAGAATCGTAAGTTTCTCTTGGAAGACTACTCTAAGGGCAAAGGAAAAATGTTCGCTCCATGGTCTTTTGCTTCAAGGGTGTAGAGGTCAGGCAGTTTTGGGAGCTCTAGGAAGAAATGTAAGGTGTGTTTAGAGTTTGTTACTAGGGAGGGATGTGGTTCTTCCAGGGGAAATGGTGTTGGATACAATCGGGTTGGCTTGAGTAGTGGCATGGGGGACAGGAGATCCTTCTTCATCTCTGGTCGGACAAGGCATGTAGTAGCACAACACTATCACCGGTAGTAGAATCTAGTGAAGATGGTGTGCTACAATTTTGGAATGCCTGGGCTTATTCAGTGAAATTGCCTAGACTCTCCGAAGCTAGCTGGAGACACCCCTTGCCAACAAACCTAGGGTTGAGTGTTCTTAGTAGCAACTCCTATTGCTGGTCCCTCTAAGGACGTTGTAGAGGGTAAGGAGTAGCCATGAGTCCTGTATTATGGTCTTTTATTTCCTATGTAATCCTATAATCTAGCACGGTTTCTTATGATAATTATGACTTATGATAATGATATGTGTTGGATAGGTTCCTTTCTAGTAGTTGATCAAATGGTCCGAGTTTTTTTTGACTTAGGGAACTCCTTTTCATTTATCTCAGAGTCATTTGCTGCTAAAATTGGAGATAGGCCAGCTACATTGGCTTTCCACTTGGATGTAGTGACTCAATTGGGAGAGCACAACCTAGCATGGAGGTATCTGCAATCAATCGATGTCAAGCTCGGAGAGCAGGATTTTAAGGTCAATTTGATAGTCATGGACATGTAGGAATATGATGTAATCCTGGAAATGGACTAGCTAACACAGCACTCAGCCTTGATTGACTGTGCCACGAGGAGAATACTAGTGGAATGCCCAAGCCAAGGGTGGTATATGGTGCAAGGAGCTAGACTGGGAGAACAAAAGAAGATAATTTCAGCAATCAAAGCCTATCGCCACCTATCAAAAGGTTGCATGGGATATCTGGCCGGTGTGAGGGTGTCTTCCTCTTCTGCTTTAAGGGTGCAAGACATACCTATGGTTCAAGAGTATCCTGATGCCTTTCCAGAGGAATTGCTTAGCATGCCGCCACACAGAGAGGTGGAGTTCTTGATCAATCTTATGCCAGGATGTAGTTCCATCTTGAAGATCCCTTACAAGATGGCACCAGCAAAATTAATGGAACTCATAATGGAGACTTTTTCTCCAGTGTTTTCTTTTAGGGTGTTCCATTAGGGATGCCTAATTGGTTTCTTGTTTGTTGGTAGGTCAAATGACGTAGTACTGTTTGGTATGTGGAGATTCCCTCTACTATGTTCTCTTTTGGTTTTTCCATGGCAAAGATGGGGTGAGTCAGTAGGGTTGGCTCCCCAGCTTACTTTTTAGCGTTGTTGGTTGAGTTGTTGGGTGTGATCGTAGGTGGTTGTTTTGACCAATTGTTTCCTGGTTAACGTGAACTATTCTCGAGGATCCAGTAGAAGTACCACAAAGAGTGTGGCACTGCGAAGAGGTCCGCAAGGAAGGAGAAACAACTCGAGTTGATTTAGACCTTATTGCTGAGAGTTGCTTTGAGTTGGAGACTCATTCGAGTTTGACTCCTGAGTTGTCCTTACCATTGGTTGTGGTTGTTTCACTATAAGCTATGATTCTTGTGGCCTTGTGTTGGAATGAGTTCCTATTGTAGTCAGCCAACGTGGTAATTTGTGGTTCTCATTGGTTGGGAAATCACTAGAGGAACAATCCAATCCATGTGATTGTGTTAGCCATAGTGGTGTTTGTACTCTAGATTTGGTGGAGTGTTGGTCTAGGAAGCAATTCCTAGAGACAGATAGTGCCTTAGTTAGCTAGTTTGTTAGTACACTCCTGATTTGTAAAAAGCATTGTTGTGACTCAGTGACTTGATTCTCTCATGTCATGGATTGGATGAGATATTCCTAGGGAGATGAGAGATGATACTAAGCATGTAGTGTGAAGTTTGAGTTGTTGTTGACCAAGTTGAGCATTAGAGTAGCATAGTAGATGTTTGGTGGGAGTTAGTTGCACTTGGCCATCCTTGTGATTTGTGTGTCAGCTAGAGAGGTTCAGGATGCTTCGTGACTCTGAAAGGCCTAGCTTTGAGCTTGTGGATGGAGATTTTGTATCTGAAAAGGATCTCTACTCAAGGAGTGGTGGGGTTTGGCTTGAGGAGAGCTAGGTCCTTGGTGTCGTTCATTTTTCTGGTGGGATGAGAAAGCTTTTTGAAGCACAGATTTCTCTTGCTGGTCTTGTGCTTTGGGATGACACCATTGTGCTATTTATCTAGGGTCTTGAGATAGACATTCGAGCATAGTACCATTAGTCTTTCACCTTGAGAATTTCTAGGGAGAAATTCCTTTAAGGATTTAGGATGTAACGACCTAGATTTTTAAGCAGCATTTTAGGTTAGATATTTAATTTAAAATTTGAGTGTGTTGGATGTTGGAGGCTTTAGCGTCCAATGTTAGACATGTTCTAGGTGACATCTTGTGCTTGAAAGATGGATTTCTAACTTTCTTGGTATTAGACATAGAGTGTGGGGCATCTTACGTTAGATGCATGAAGGCACATGTTTAACACCTATGGTTTGTGAAGATCAAGCGTGTTTTGCTAGCATGATTTCCTAGTGCATTTGGTTGGTCTGTAAAATTTAGTATCTTGGGCCTGAACCTGGCTTTGCCTTTAGGTGGATTTGATGGTGTTTCAGTGTTTTGGGGCTGAGGTGATGTGTAACCCTTGGAGCTTGTGTTCTGGGTGGTGGAGGATTGTTGGCGGGCTTTGGAGGCTAATCTCCACTTGCACGGGCCACTTGAGCAATAAGTGGTTGTGTAGTTGTATTTTTGGTGCTCGTGATCTTGCTTGGGTGTGGCTTCCTCCTAATTTCTCCCGCTTTCTTATGAGCACAGTGAAGGGATGGGAATTCTAGAGCTTTCCTCATATTCATCTCCTTCTTCCTCTTCTTCCTTTTCTTCTGCTTCTCCTTATCCTCCTCCTTCAATAAAGGAGAAGAGAGAGAGAGAGAGAGAGAGTGACAGAAACAGAGAAAGAGTGGTGGGAGAGATGGTGAGCATTGGCCCTACCTCGTGCCAATGAGGATGCGTGCTCCAGTCATCATCCGACGGCAAGGCAAGATCGAGGAGGTTGTGTGGTCTCAATGGAATGAAAGGGAGTTGGCATGTGTGGAGGTGATCATCGGCAACCATAGAGGCTACTGTTCGCACCATCGCTGAACGGTACACACCTCTTTAGATTTCCTTTTATGCCTAAACAGATGCTAGGAGCATGCATGTGTGAATCATGTTGTGTGGATGTTATTGTATGATTTTGAGGATTTATGGAGGATTTAATGGTATTTATGACAGTGGTTTAATGGTGTCGAGTGCACAATGGTTTGAATGGTACATGTAAGCTTTGTTTAGTGATATCTTAAGCCACATGCATCAGATTTTGATGATTTTTGTCCCATATGGTAGATAATCACTAGATCTAAAATTTGACATATTGCATGTGATTTTTGCGCTTGCGTGGTGAGATCGCTTGCGTCTCTCATTCGTTGGTGAATAGTAGCCATGAATAGTACTGGTGAGTTTTGAATTGTGATTTCTCAAGTTCTACTCATCGGATCTTTGTGATTTTTGTCTTGATTGGTAGATCGTCTCGAGATCTTTGTTTTGGTATGTAGCTTGTAATTTTTAGTTACTTGTGCAGGAACCGATCGTAAGTCCCCAACCAGGCAACATATTCAGGTTACTGCTGGTTCTCTGTGCTCTGATTTTTAATTAAAGCCACTTGTTGGTATCGTATGCTTGTGCTATATTTTGGCACCATGCAAAGGTGCCATGTTTTGGGTTAGTAGGTGTTAACCCTATTTTGTGTGTGTTTTTGGGTTTATGTTGGCAACTTTTATTTGTAGTTAATGTTATTTAATCTCATAGATAATTAGGTGATATAGATGATTAGGAAAATGATTAGGATAATTCTAAGGAATGCCTAAAATGATTTAGCACAATCCCCATATGTTTTAGATGAGATAAAAGATTAAAGGACTTAAAGATACAAAGTTTTTCTCTAAATGATCTAGCGAGACAATAGGGTTAATGATTAACCTTAGGATTAGATTATGGTCTTGGTTTTGGTGTGGTGCACTGAATTGTGTATTCAGTGGCACCATTTGGGTTTTTGACGTAGAGATGCCTATGGCTTTTGTAAGACACAGGCCAATATGTGTCCTACACTTTGGCATCAAAACTCAGAGTTTTGAGTAGGGTTTGTATTGGTGTTCAAATTGGGACTTCGAGACCGTGGTTTGGCTCCTTGGTGGCATCTTTTGGGTGAACTTTATACCTAAATGGTGCTTTTACTTCTATTTTGGATGTTCTGCTTGGGTTGTTGTTGTGGGTTGAACGAGGCACTTTAAAACTTAGATGCTCCCAAGATGTGGTTTCCGAACATAACAGAGGAGTCGTCTAGGCTGTGTTTTGTGCTACGTTTTGGGGTGTGTGACTTAAATGGATTTCAAAATGATTTTCTATGTTTTAGGCTATCTAGCCTTTTTAGTAGGAGTGGCGTGTCTCCATACACTATGCGGACTCCAAAGGCAGGAGCCCATTCTTCGATCTTGTTTTGCTCTGGGAGTCAATACTTTTGTCTTCTATAATAGGGCTCGAAATGTGTCCTATGTAGCATCATGGTGGGACTTTTATTGTAGTTGTCAGTGCATGGGGTATTAATATTATCACCACCTGCACATTTCCTTGACACTTATTAGTAATCACAAGATATACCTTTCCTAGCTTTACAAGGATTGGTTTAGTTGTTCCTACCTAGGAAAGGTACTACAATGTCATCCTCTACTCCCCTATACTTGAAATTAGGTGGAGGGATTTAGTCCTGGCCTCAGTTAAAGAGATGAAAAATTAGAGCCTAGTGAATGCCGATTGTGAGTCATCCATAAATGCTCTAAAGATTATTGTAGTAGCAATGTCTTTGTTGAGAAAATGCACCCAAGTCGTAAGAGACGTTTAAGTAGGACGTTGACTCTAAAACTAGGTGAATTAATTGTTGTATCATTGGCCAAACTAACTTTAGTTTCTCTACTTACTAAGTTGTCACTTGCATGTAGGATGGATGGCACTGCTTTGATTTTATTTTATTGTTTTTTTGGTGTAACGACCCTCAAGTTACTACTACTCATTCTAGCCACATTTTTCATTTTTCATTTTGTCTTTTATTTCAATTACAATTATACTAATTCTGAGACTAAATCATAGCATACACTACTTGGCATATTTAACAAAAAAAGTAAAACAATAACTAAATACTCATCAGAATCCTTGATGTGTGGTAGTGTGATTCCATATATGCACTAGCAAACCAGCTCCTAGTTCTGCACTTGCGAAAACCACAATTCAAAGTACACATGAGTACCACTCAAGACGGTCACCCAACATACACCCCACCTAAAACACCAAACAACTTGGCCATCTATGTCGAGGAACAACCAAACATAGGCATCTCTCTCTCAGATGCCACAATACCACAATAAGGCAAGCCACTATTGCCTAGCAAACGACAAATCCTTTTAAAATATGCCTTTAAAATCTCTTTTCTCTTTTCCTTTCAAAAACCATATGCATGCTCTTTCAAAATCTTTTATGCACGCTTGAAATGACTAATTTCACTAGATCAAGCGCAAAACCACACCAAAAGTCATGTAGCCTGGCCCCACGCACTCTTTATGTGGACCTGACAACTAAAGTGTCTGAATACTCTCCATAGCATCTATAACACCCACCACTGCAACACACAAACCACAAAAGCCAGCATGGAGCCTCTACTCCAAACCACATGATCTTTTCTAAACCAAAGCTTGATCATCTAAACTAGGGTACAACAAAAACCACAACGCCATTCTGGTGCAACTACCTCAAACAAAGCCACTCTAGCACAAAGCACTTCGCCACATAGGCGCAACACCACAACCACAAGTCAAACACAATGTGTCGTGTTGTCAGACACCAAGCAATCAACATTGGTCACAAGCAGTCTACCGAGGAGTAACCACAGCGTCTGCACTGCCATGGACAACCACCCTATGGAGGAGTCTACTGGTCTCAGCATCCCACCACTTGTAGGACCCTCAAAGGTTAACCACACACTGGGAAAGTCTGCTCACCCTAGTCCTAGGTGAGTTGTCCTTTCTTAGGACAAACCACAAGGTACACCCTCTCGATGTTCTAGTCTCAATGCTTAAAACAACTAGAGTCTCTTTCACTTCTAGGTTCAGCCAACCCCTCAAACCACAACTAAAAACACTAGCAAAACCATGAAATAACGTGGACTTTAACCTAAGCAAGCAGTTCACGACACCAGAGGTATCACCCATCTTTGGATGGTCTGCCAAGTGTATCGGTCTCTTGGTCCACCAAAAACCACAAAGTATGCTGACCTCATCCTAAACATACAGCTCACGACTCCAAAGGTATCACACATCTTTTGATGGTCAGTTGGGGGTGTCGGTCTCTTTGGCCTTTAAAACTCACAAAATACACAAACCTCGTCCTAAGCAAGCAACTTATGACTCTAAAGGTATCACCTATCTCTGGAAGTCAGCTGAGAGCTTAGATATCTTGGTCCTTTTCTCAAAACCTCCAATATTTTCCAAAATCATTGCAAATTTGTGCATTCCCTTTTCAAAACCTTTTTGAAAAAACAATTTCGAAAACTAACTCATTGCAAATCACTGTGCCAAACACAGCATGGTAAAACCGCAACAAAAACCACAGGCTTTGAATTACTTTCAAAATCCTTGAAGAAACCTCTCTTCCAAAAGATCCATATTTTTCATTGAAAATCATTTAAAAGCATATTTCCAAGACAACTGAAGAAACCCAAAAGAACTCCTTCCATGTATGAAGTTTACCCAGAAACAACCACACAAAGCCCAAACAATAGTCTTGAAGTCCCATATGACTTACAAGATCAAACACCAAATAACATACACACCAAAACTCTGAGTCCTGGTGCCAAGGTGTATGATGCTTACTGGTCTGTATCTCACATGAGCCACAACCAGTTCAATGTTAACAGCCAAACAATGCCACCAAATACATTATTTGGTGCACCACATTCAAACCATACTAATCATCTACTCCTACGATTAAACATTAATTCTAAAGTCCATTCTAAACTATTAAGGGAAAGCCTTAGTATTTTTAAATCATATAGTTTTTTATGCTAAACTATAGCCTAGTGGGATCTTACTTTTATATTTTAGGTAACCCTTAAATCATCTCTAATGATTCTCTTAATTATTATTACGCATAATTACCTACAAGGTTAATATGGCACTAAACATATCAAAAACCATTAAAAAATAAGTCCCTAAGGGGTTAAATGTAATTTACACAAAACTTAAGGACTGAAAAGTAATTTCTACAAAGTTTAGGGAGCAAAATGTAAATTCCATTGAACTCAGGATTGAAAGGTATTTATCATAAAACTCAGGGACCTAGTGCAAATTTAACCATAAGCTAGGGACCTAAAAGTAATTCATATAAACTTGAGGGGCTAAAATGCAAATTGTCCAAAACACTATTCATCGATTAACCATGACTAAATTTTTGATACTAAAAATCCACTCTTTATTTAAAAATCACAAACCATATACTAAACTAAAGATCTTGATGAGCTCTACAATCTTGTACCAAAAATATAAAGATCTGACCAACAGATCCCAAGAAATCATCAAACAAAGTCTATGGGCACTATTCATCCAAACAGTGTACCTGATGCCATTAATGGGTATAAGACTACCATAAATCTCTTAGAAATCTTTTAAGCATTCACACCACAAAATCACACTATCATGCTCCTATAATCTAAATTTAACATTAAAATAGAAGGGTTTATTGGGTATGTACCTTTCACCGATGGACACGCACAACAACAACACCACCTTCCACGAGCTAGATCTCCTCCCTCTCCCTCACTCTCTTCTCCTCTCCCTCTCTCTCATCCTCTCCTCCACCTCCCCCTCCTTTACACCCCTTCCTCTCTTTATATAGATGTAGGTAGCTTACGGAAGAAGCTTCTCGAATAGCTTACAGAAGAAGCTTCTCGAATTGCTTATAGAGAAAGCTTTGTGAATGGCTTATAGAAGAAGCTTCACGAAAAAGATTCACAAGTAACTTTAGAAGGAAGATGTAGACACCCCGATTTTGAGGTAACTCATTGATAAGGCTCCAATTGTTGCTTTGGATGTGACTGATCCTTGAACCAACCCCAAGCCCATAGCAAGCCTGCAGCCCAATTAGAAAACCAGACCAGTAAGGGAGCACACCTAGCTGGCACACATAGCTAGCACACCAACCTAACACACTTAGCTAGCACACTTCCCTAGCACATTTCCCTAGCACACATAGGTGGCGCACCTAGCCAGCGCACATCCCTGGCGCACAACACTTCGTAGGCTGCAGGCTGCTGGCTTTCCACCTCCCATAGCTGTTACCTCTAGCAGCGAATATGCCATGGAATCTTCCAGGCTTTTCGTCTGCGAGGCTCTCCCCATTCCCA